>VZRV01010647.1:658091-867719 GCA_013398115.1 Falcunculus frontatus | reverse complement strand
AGAGAATATATATATATATATATATATATATATATATGGTCGAAGGGACCTAGTTAAAATGGAAAACCAGTAATTCTGGGTGTTTTAGCAAGATAGCTTCTTTTACACTTTCATTTTACCTATAAAAATAAGTCCCTGAGCTCCTCCTCTAACAGCATTTTAAAAGAGACCTAAAACAGTTTTGTCTGTTACTTCAACTAGGGCAGCACTTGTTTTTTCACAGTATTTTTCACTACTGCTGAGAAAAAGCACAAGCCTTGCTCGAAGTACAGCTTTAGTCCCTTTCATGAGTCAAACACGAAGCTGAATTTCTGACAATTTGTGTTAACACCAATCTGATGTCAACCCAACATGTGATATTCCACTGCGTAACGGGAAAAAAGTAAGGCGGGTTCTGTTGTTTCCTTGTCAGCATTCAAAAACACAGCATACATCTGAATGCTGCACGTGCAGACAGAACCCTCTTTTAAAATCTTTGTTTAGACATTTTTGGTCAATACTTCCACCACCCACCTGTCTATCCTACTGCCTCTATCAATTCTGGAATCAGTCATCAACAATAAACATTGGCATTTTAGAAAATAATGGCTTTTCAAGGACCCTTTAATTCCTCCATATATTTACTCCAAAGAAGGTCATGTCCTGTTTTACTTATTTTTTTCCCCTCAACAGTTTTGCTCCATGTTTTTCTTCATAGGAGACTGAAACATAGAGATTCTGTACATTTTTGTGGCACAACTATATTGGGCAGACAGCCAATTCCTAAGCCAATATCAGCAGCAAATGTATAGCTCAAAGAAAAGAAAACTCTGAAGAGACAGGAGTTTGAGGGGCAGAGGTTTTGTTTGGGTTGTTTTTTTCTTAAAACTGCAAAACTCTTTGGACAAGTTTGTCACCTACCAAGGAAGAGCAGAATTTAAAGCATCACCTGCTCTGAAGGATCTCTGGTACCCAACAGATCTACTGAGTGCTTCCTTTAAACTGACTACTGGTAGCCTATATTATAAACCACATAATTTTTACTTCACCGCTCATTTTCTTAACGTAGTTCTCTTTATTTTCAATGTGTGTGGATGTAAGGAATAAAATACAAGCCAAACAACATTTCGCCCGGACTGAGACTTTGCTACAAAGCTGAAATTGACCCTTTTTTTGGAAAAAAAAAGGTTTTGGAAGCAAAGGTTTCTGACAGGCATCGGGAGGACAATTACAGTTCTACAAGTGGGGAATGCAGTGAGCATCAAATACTTAATTTTGACAAACGCTGTGTAGACAGCACGCACCCAGCATAGCTTCGTGACAGGCTGAGAGTTGGATGGGGCTGAAGGTTGTGTGGCAATGTGAAGGCATAACACAATCACAAAGCTGTCAAAGCCACGCACTTGGAGATAAAACCCAAAATAAGGCAGCAAACAAATGGCAAAGCCTTAAAGCTTGTTGTTCCAGAGCAAGGAGGATGGCTGGGCAAGTAGACGTGGAGCATCCACGGATGTTCACTCTGGCTGAGACCCCTCTGCCCTCAGCTTTGTCCCCAAGCACTGCTGCAAGGGAGCCAGCAGTGAGACACTTTTCCTAAGCACAGCTCCTGGTCGATCCCAGCAACCAAGCAAAAATACAACGCAAACTTCCCTCTTTTCATTTCAAGCTGGAATGGTTCACACGGCTTATTAATGAAACATGGGGAGATGTCAGAATAGAGAGAGACTCTTTCACAGAATCCCACAATTCCAGGAAAAACCCAGACATGCTCCTACAGCAACCAGTAAACTAAAAACACGCTTTGTGCAAAAGAGGGCAGCATATAACAGATATTTCGTATTTCAAGAAACCAAAAAATTGTGTCTCAGAAACAGGGGAGAGAAGAAAACAGAAACAACATTTATTAAAAAAAACCAGATCTACTGAAGAAAGTTTATTTTGAGACATTTTAGTTGAAATATGTTTGGGAAAATATTGGAATGAGCCACTTGAAAAAAAAATGCAGTACCAACAAAAAATACTGCATCTTTTTTATTTGGTAGGAGTCTACTTTAGTCCACAGATTTCGAGACGTGTTTAAGATTCCATAGGTTTAGTATTACATCACTGATTGTTCATAATGAAATTCCAGGCAGTAGCAGAAAAAGATTTAATGATAGTACTGCACCAGGTATGGATATGGGGCCCCCTTTGAGCAGATTTACTGATAGGAATGTTGAATATGGGTTAAAACAACAGAGTTGTCTGGCTCTTTTGTGCATGCTAAAATGTCATGTGACAGAGCACAAGTTATGCTATTACTTGAATCTATCTTAAGAAGTTAATCTAATTCTACCCTTTGCTGGATTTTTCAAAAGATTTGTCGTTTGCTACAGCTCTATGATGCTGTCAACCGTTGTAAAAAGTATTTTCCCTGTTTTCATATCCCATCCATCTCCTTGATGAATAATATTTCGATGGTTTCAGTAACATGTTTGATGTTAGTTGGACTGGGAGATCAGTGCCATTCAAAGCACAGCGTGACAAAGCGCTTGGCTGGCATCATCTCCAGTTTGGTGCTGTCACAAGAATCATTTCTCTTTTTTGTGCTTCAGTTTTTCTCAGAGTGACAAAAGGGAAAACAATGCCAAACTCCTCTGTAAAGAACTTTGAGATCAACACAGAAAAAGCTTGATCCTAAAAGCCATTTTACACTAAAGAAAGGTGACTTTTAAAGGTTTTTTTAAAAAAATAAATACTGAGAAAGCCACTTAACACCTTGCAGCTACACAGGGTTGAAAGTTTTTCAGAATCATCATCTATTTTCTGCAGGTAGATTACCTGAGTCTGGGAAAGATGATCTACTGGAGTCCAACACCATATAAACTGGCAATCATTGTATAGGAAATTTTATGAACCCCTAGATATTCACTGTAACAACACTTGCCCTGGGACTAAAAGAGAGTTTGATATAGTATCTCAAACTGTTGCTTTCATAGTTGCCCAAGAAATAATTCTGATTAGAGCTGTTCGGTTTCATGTTTTTATGCCAGAAGCAGATAAAGAAAGCAAAACATTGCAGAAATACCAAGTTAAAGGAACGTCTTTGGAACAATGTATTTGAAGAATCACCTTTACTTTAAAACGCAGGACAGGACTGCGTTGTCAGATCTGGACCAAGTCACGGATAATCCCAGGCTGGCATTTGAGGACCAGGATAAAACCAAAGAAACGAATGAGCTGTTGAAAATTATGTTACAACGATGTTACTTGTGGGGCACCCAGTGATCCATGTCCCAGGCACCAGGCAGACCTGAGCTGACAGCAGCTTCTCCCATCAGGGTCTTTACAACGCTGATGAGATTCACACCTAAGAAGGTGCTTCCACCCAGTGGTGCTACTCCTTACCTCTGGGATGCAGGGAAAACACACAGCCCAACTTGGATCCTGCAGCTCAGGCTCCCACAGAATTCAATTCCCATTTTGTGTGAATTTCAGGCAAGCAGAGCACGCAGATCATCATTATTTGGCTTATTATGTACACATAAAAGAGAAAGAAACCCAAGCAGAGAAACAAATTTCTGGTACAGAAAAATGTGTGTGGATGTGCATGAGTACTGAAAGGAGAACACAGCAGACCCCATCTTTCACTCTTCAAAGGACTTAATTTTGGTTAAAAACTGATGTAAGACAGAAGATATGAATCCCCTGCTAAGCTTACAATTAGTGCCTTGCTGTTTTGTGCAGCTGAACAAAACTGTATCTTTAGATGAATTTTTTTGGAAAGCTTTTAATGATTTTGGCTGCCTGTATTAAGCTGCTGTAACATTTGATTTCCAGGGCAATGACAGCCAGGTCTAAAATATCCTAATCAGACATCCAAGAATCAAGGCCTTTCAAAAATAACTTGGAAAAAACCCTGCCCTTTCTTCTGGCATCTCCTCTTTGACAGAAAGAGCGTCCACTTGCCAAATTAAGGAGAAATATGAAAGAACAAACAGACCATTGACCTATAGCCAGACTATTGTTACACATTCCATGACTGTGTGACAGTGTAAAACATGAATTTCACAAGACTGGCTGGGAGCTTTCTATTATGCATGCACACTCATTCTGGTGATTTTTATGAGGTTTTTTGTTCAACTGGTCCATTTTACTCTGGAAGAACGCAGCAATTACGTGAAAACTCACCAATTTCTGTGCAGAGTTGTCCCCCCTGCCAACAGTGACAAGTCAAAATAAGCAGGTCTGGAATATTTCTCTATTAGAATTACTTTATAGTGCACTGATTGACACAGCATTCAACTGGAATCAATCCAAAGCATCAGGCACACCAAGGTGTGGAATTAAAATGCTCTGTGTTTATGCATTAAACATTCATACAGGATTCACAGACATGAAGTAACCTAGGGAGCTGGACATCCAGCAAGTTGGTGTGTTACGGCCAGAGATTATTGCTAAAAACAGTCAACAGCCAGAAAACCAGCAAGTCTGCCAGATCTGAGGACCACAACTGGATAGGAGAGAAGCTTCCTCATCAGTTTCAGCAAAATGTTTCTTACAGCATGTTTCTTACATGCTAACTTTCACTTTTTTTAGAAATCACTAGAATAGCTTCATTTCTTGATTTTAAAGGAATCGCAAACACTTGCTCCCAACCATATTTTTAAAGTCTTTTTATATGTATATAAAGAGACTGTTGTCCAATAAAATCTATTTTTAAATCTAAATTCTGTGGTGTTTCATAGGCAAACTGTTTCATGATCTGATCCAAAACTCACTGAAGACTTTCCATCAGGCTCTTCATCGTGTAACTACTGAAAACAAGTGCTGCTAAATTACACCCTTACATCTTTGTTTCTGTAAAGCAGCCAGAACCATCCATGTCACGGAATGGAGCTCAAGGATTTCCCTGCTCTGTAGAGCCTCAGACTCCAGCTTTATTAACCTGACTACAGCTCCTTGGAGGACTTCTTTCCACTGGAAGTTACGAAAATAAATGTAAAATCTATGCGTGCACATCATAAAAGTGAGGTTTTGTTTCATTTTAGACTATGAGATGAAAAAAAATTACACCATGAAAAATAAAATGGAACTTACAAACCCCTAAACAATAAAGGGTTATGCACTATGGAGCTGTTTCTGGTCAACTTCTCTCATAAAAATGAAAAAGGCATCAAAAAGTACAAAGTCAGCAGCTCTGATATTTGTCAACTTCTCTATACCCTTTCTGTATGCAGCAGTTGCATATATTAGGGTTGTTTTCCAGCTGACAGGAGAAGACCCCAAAAGCTTGTCAGGTAACTAGACATGAGTAAGGTTTCTGATTTTCCCTTTCCCATTCCAAGTGTAAATTAAAACAAAATCTTCAAGATCACTATACTTCAGTCGGCATAATCCAAATGATACTTTCAATCACCTTTTAAAAGATCTTGGAGGCCTTTTAGATGAAGTGTTTTTACACGTGATTTACTGTTATTAATGACACTTCATGCAAATGTAAAAGGGCTCCATATTTGAACATGAGATTATTCTTATTTATAAGCGACCTTTTTTTTCCAATCAGCAAACTAACCATGTACTTGAAAGGCTGTGGTCAGCTTTAACTTCTGATCCCCAAGTTTCTGGTGATATTTATCAAGTGTTCCAACAAAACTCTTCATTATGTTGCACACCTACCATAGCACCAGACGACTTTCCCCACATGACCAATAACTCGTGTCAAAATTAAACCGCCTTACCTCAAAACCAGCAAACTTCTATTTATGTATAAATGCTAACAGTTCAAAGAGAAGGAAAGCACAATTTCAACAGATAATTACTCCTCAGTTTACTACACAGTGATGGTCTGCTCAAGAGAAACTTGCATTCTCTACCTGTGAACTGAGCTATTCCTCAAATTTTCCATCCTCAAGGTACAATGACAGTTTTTCTTTCTTCTCTGCTTTTAAGACAGTACAGACTGCTGACTTTCACCCTGGCTCTCCACAAGTGAGAACCTCCTGCACTGCAAGAAAGGTCTCTCTTGAAAAACGAGTTCTTGCTTAACTGAATTCACTTTTTACGGCAAGAAACTCCCAAGAGGCAACAGAACATTTTCAAATCCCAGCGCTGTGAAAGGGTTATAATTGTGGCTCCGTCTCTCTGTATTATAAAGAACCCAAGACAACGAAATCTCCCCCTTGGCAGGAGGGACAGGACTGCCCCATGGCTGAACGAGGATGCACCTCTGCTGTCCCAACTCTCCGTGCGTGCAGAACAGAGCCTAACCGGGCACGACGGAAACAAGGTGAGTAACTCACAGCAGCAGTCGTCAGTATAAAACAGCAAAGGGCCCACTCAGCCAGAGGGGATGGAGCCACTCTCTCATTGCCCTGATCCTGCAGCCAGGGAATACGAAATGTGTCACACAAGCTGGCCAGCAGAGTTCAAATTCACCTGTTTCCTGGCACTGGTGTCAAAGAGCTCAAGAAGTGGACTCCAGAAGACCTCAATGCTTGGTGCTTGTTTCAGGCCAGTCTTGCTCCTCCAGGGCCATTCTTTCTGCTTAACTCTCCCCCGTGATGCACACAGGCATTCCCAGCAGGTAGCAAGACCCCTAAATGCCAAGAAAGGGCAACCCAACTCTTGTGTACAATCACACACATCATCATGGCCATCAGCCACGGATTTCAAAATTTTGAGTCCTAGTCATCTGCCAGAGGATACAGAGGAAAAATGTGATGGGAATGGTAGGTCTGCCAAACTGTAGGCAGTACTTTACTCATTAGATAACCCTTTCTCTCAGATCTCTTTGTTATTGCATCTGGGGGGGAAAAAAACCCAACATTTATGCAGCTTTAGTAGTACAATTCTGGTTCTGCTGTCTGAGAGATGTTAACGTCACCCATAAATCTCCATGTTTTACTAATGGCATCATATATCTTCCCAGGCATTTCTAATTCACCCCTTGTTGTGCTATCTATGTACTTTATCACATAGGGTTACTCTGTGTCAGGTATTAATATTGAGACACGGTGCCTTGTCTTTCATAGGAAAGTACATGTCCTTATCTAAATTGCTGAGACTAATAACTTGAAATATTGTCCCTGCAAACATACTTGAATGGTGGATATTCAGATAACCAGAGCTTTTTTTTTCTCTTCTCCCCTTCCCTCCCAGAGAGTGACCATAAATTAAGCCTCCACAGGAGTTAACCCAAGAATAAGCTGCATTCCCAGTTTGGAGGCAGGCAAGGACGCTGTCCTGTACCAAGATAACTCGTCCCATCTGAGTGGAACCACACCAGGCAGGACTCCCAAGGGTGCCACAGTCCTTTTGTTCCCCAGCAAACCCCTGCCTGCAGAAACACGAGCTGGGAAACTGAGCTGCTCTCCCCCTGGAAGTTTCTTCCTTGCAAGTAAACATTATTGTACACAGCCCCTACTGCTTAATCCATCTGTGCCTTGAAACTTGGATACCTGACAGTTAAATTGTTTTCAACTGATAACTGGCCTAAGGATGCCCCCTCTGCTTATTATTTCTTTGATCCAGATAAGCATTTGGTTGTTTAATCAGTCACAAAGCTAAAGCAGAAAGAGAGAACATTGAAAAGTCTTACAACCCCACATGCTTAATTTAGCCTAAAAGTAATTTCTGGGCAGAAAGGGAAAATTTAATTAACTCTTCTCTATAAAAATGTATAGTAAGATGTGTAGCAAGATCTTACACATTCCTTTGAAGTTTGTCATACATTCCTGAATACCTTTGACAGCCTAAGAAGTTACGTGTCTGCTTCTGATTAGATAATTGAAATAAATCTACACCAAATAAATTCAGATCTCTTAAAATAAACTACAGAGGTACATGAACTTTTGTAAAATGCATGTAGCACTTCAACCAAAAGGCACTTCTGCAAAAATCAGCTATCATGAAGGAATTTATTTCTCTATTTTTTTTTCATGCACAAGGTCTGCAGCTAGTGTCCAAATTTTAATCCAGACTTAATTCCAGTCAGTATCAACTACAGTTATGTGATTTGCAAACCACTGCAGCATAGGGAAATCATATATTTTACACTTACTACTGTGTCCATTTCACACTCAACAGTTAAATGCTCCTTAAAAATGACAGATAGCACCGTGTCAGTCACTTACTCCAAGTCCAGCAAATATTTGCCTGCTATTTCAACTTCAGACAACGCTGTCAAAGCTGACTGAACCTAGAGGGAAGAGCACTGCTTCCCGTGGTCAATCTCAATTCGCTGCTTCCAACCCAACAAGCCACCAAATAATCATGTTGCAATACAGTTTTGGCCAAACTACAAAGCTTGGAAAGGGGTGGGTGGGTGGGTGTGTATATATATATGTGTGTGTGTGTATATATATATATCTCTAAGTAATGTCTACTACAATGCAATATAATGCATAGACCCAGACATATTACATAAAATGGAAGATGGCAATAAAATTGCATGTATTGCTTGGCAACACATGAAGAGAACAAGGAGAATTTGAGGGTACAACAGGGTAATAACTGGTTAAAAAACATGCAGCTACCTAAGACTCAAACAGAGCACACAGACATCAGAGCACACACAAGCTGATGAGTTAAGCTGAGAGTGACCACACAAACCCAAGTCGTGCTGCTCAGGTGGATTGATCAGGACTGATCAATCAGGTATCCCTGCCAATCACTGTGCAATGCCCTTCTGAAATCACAGAGAGGATGACACACAGCGGATTCAAGATGAATCATCTTGATAAAAATCCTCATAAACAGTTTACAGCAAGATGACCAAACAGACACATGAACATGCTGCAGTTTCAACTGTGTGACAGATCTTGCTAAAATGCTGAGATGGTATCACATATATTTTTGGAAACACTTTCTCCAGTTCACAGTCTTGGGGAGATAATATTCCCCTTGTCCTTGTTCCTGGGACACTGTCAGATGCAAAAGCAGGCCAAGAGGGCAAGTTTAGGCAGCGGGATGGCACAGAACAAGGGTTGCAATCACTCAGCCATCTGTCTACATCGCTCAGGAGCAGGTCCAGTCCAAAGCACAACTGGTGATGACAAGATAAACACAGACTTGTAGAATATCCCAGGCCACCAGCCCAGTACGAAGGTCCATGAAGTCATAGAAGTGATGAAGTGCCTGACATTCACAGGGAGACATCTAAAAAAGGTGATGAAAGATGCAACAGAGAAGCCTATGCCAGCACTCATTTGAAAATGTAACTTTGAGTCACAAAAGAACAATTTGAAAATGTGTCACGGAATCCTATTGAGAAGTCAAGACTCATCAAATTCATGGGCAGAGAAAATGGAAGCAAAAGTACTGAATACACAAAATAGATGACAAATCCTACATTAAACCCAGGTCTGTCTCAAACTAACCCAAGCACTCAGATGAAAACTTACTTCTAAAGGCTCACGTGATGGCAGATCCACCTTCTGTCACTCTGCACGAGGGTCACACTTAGCCAGCTCATCACAGTCAGAGTGAAAGTCTGATACTCTGCCATGATGTGTCCTACCAGGACATCAACTCTGGAACACTGACCTGGGGCCAGAGTCATGAAAAAAGATTAAACATTTTACCCTGTACATATTTTACTGCTGTCCAAGTTAAAAAAAAATAAATAAAGGCACTGTGCTCCTAAATGTCACAAAAACAATCAACAACTTTTTCTGTGCTTACCAAAAAAAAAAACAAAACCTGGAACTACAATCAGACCTCTCACAGAAGACAGCAAGTCAATGCTGCCCACATACAGTTTACAGAAAAATACAAGACAAACCTATGGTACCAAAACACTGATGATGATAGGGTATATAAGCATCAAAAACTTTTGGAGAGCAGAGAATTTATATAAAAATATACATGTAACATCATGTAAGTGTCTTGCACTACATTTTTCCCCCAGGACTTTAAAGTGTAATTATTTGCTTTTGGTAGACTGAAATATATGGGGTGGGATTTTCCATTCAATCATTTTTTACCATCAGATACGTGAGGTGTCCATGGTAAACAGGAAAAAATTATTTTCCACCAGATGGAGCAGTGCCACAATTAACAAAATTGCCACTACTAGCCTAAAATATACTGAATAACATCACACCTAAATGGAAATACAACAGCCTTCAAAATCTATGTTAAACAGTTTATCACCTCCAGCAGTGCCCAGAGCTGGTATTTCTGATTTCAGTTCCACGCTGTATCATCCCAATCACCTGTAAATCTTCTGTTCGTTCCTTCCTATCCTCTTTTTCACAGTATTATCCTCTATTTCACAGTTCTTCAAAAACCTGCACCCATCTTTGTTTCTGTCTGTCCTCTCCATCACCCCTGACAGCTCTGCCCCCCTTCATCTCTCATCTCAAACGTGCAGATTCAATGCAATTTTCATTTCTTTCCCCCACATTTCCTCCCAATTTCAAATCTCTTGCTAAATTCTACTGTCATTTCTCACAATTTTCTTCCCTTAGCCCTCCTCAGGAGTATTAATGGAAACATGAAAAAAAAAACAAACCCACAAAAATAATAATAAAAAGACCCTAAACCACAGAACTTACAAAATTTTCTGATTTATTGTAATATCTGCTTTACTCCGCAACCTTCCCAATATTTGGGTTTATAAATGCCACAGCAGAATTAGTCTTCTTTCCCACCCACACCCATTTTCTGACCATATCACACATGAAAAAACATACCAAAAAATGCATCCACAGCCAGGGTGTATGCATTTTTTTGGTATGTTTTTAGGATGTAAACATCCTAAAAGGACTGGGGCTTGGTTTTCCAAGTCATGCCCACACTATTGTATAAAACTGTTAATCAGCTGTCACGAATTTGATCTACTGATCAATACCTAATGGAAGATACTATTTCTTTATTCCTAAAACTCTAAAAACCAAACAAACAGGAAAGGCACAGGTAGCTCAAAGTAAATTAATTCCATTCTGCATAAGCTATATATTATATATAAAGCAAGCATTAAATAACATTTTCTTTTCTGTTCTGTCACTGAGGTGCCTGCTCTATACTGACACATTTAGTAACTCAAGACTACATCATGATTAGTTATTAAAACAGCTTGCTCTCGTTCTGGAGATGCAGCAGAGCAGCACATCTCACTTATATCTTCTTTTTTCTCCCATGGATGCGAGTCATTAATGTGAAGCTAAATCTACAGTAAATTCCAGCCTCAAAGTCTCCCGTGGAAGAACCCGTCCAGAAAAGCCTCTGGTGTGTGCCTTGCTGGTGGCCCCCAGTCTCCAGTTCCTTCATGCACAGGACCTCTAAAGCCATCATGCAATAGCCCAGCATCACCCTTCATGTTTGTTCTGCAGCAGCTTGTTTTCCATGCATTCTGTTTGGTGTTTCTTCTCCTTGCAGACATCTCTGGATCACTCTTCTGTGACAGCTCCAGACAGGCTCGATAGCACAGTTTATTAACCATCACAAGGAAGTAATTCCTGTCGGGGTTTTAATTAACCCAGCTCAATACTCCTGCTGCAACACATTTGCACTTCAGGGGTGATCAGAAAGGTTCCAATTTGTCTAGCAGGACTCATGACCCTTTGCACACATAGTCCCCAAATCAGTTCTTAGATAGAACTCGAGGGGACTTCTGAACTACAAGAAAGAAGGAAAAAAACAACTGTGGGACTCTGTGACATAAAGCAGATGTCACATTTTCTTACCATCACCAAGAGAAGGATCAACCAAACATTGTTCTCCCAGCAGTTCATCACCCTGAGCATAAAAATGTGTGTCTAATTAACTTGTCTGGTTTCAGATTCCAACTATTCCATAGGATTTTCTCTGCTAGAGTCACAGAGCCTGTTAGTAGCCAATATCTGTCCCCGAGGAGGTACCAAGATTTGATTTTTATTAGAGTTTTCTATATTGTTCATACACAGAAGATACAGTCCCTCATTCCATTTTTCTTGTTCCTTAATATATGATTTTGGTTTTGGCTGCATTACAACAATTTAGCTGAATAGAGTCACTTTATTGAGTGATACGGATTGCACTCTACAGCTGCCTTATCTTCATCACTGCTCACTATTCCCCCACCCTCCTGATCCTGGTATCATCTGTGCTTCTTATCTGAATTCTAAGTAGTAGCAGCTGTAGTATCACCCAGTAGTAACTCTCCTTCCCTTCTGCTCCTCACTTCATTTTCCCCCCCGAGTTTCCCGGTCCTGGTGAGCTGCAGTAACAACTCTTCAAAGAGACCAGCACCGATGATACACATTTCCCAAAATCACGTCGGAATTCCACAGGGACCGTCTGCTCAGAGGTCACCAAACAGAACTACTGTCAGAGAGGGCCAGGCCTCCCCTGCTGACCCATTGCCCTTGGATAATCCCAGAGGAGGCTGGGGTACTTTTCATGTCGGAAAGGCGTGTTTATGGGAGTTACGGGTTACAGAAGAACAGCCACAGCATATTCTGTTGACCTTGGAAATTATCCCACCATTGATTTTATGCACAAAGCTTCCAAGCCCTGCTTCTCCCACCACCCCCCCACTCTATAAAAACCTTTTTCAGTAGGGGACATGGGTAAGGAAATTTTTTTCCTCTCCTTGTTAGGGTGTGTTAATTTTTCTTCTTTTTCTAATTTATTGTTTGGGAAATTTGAAAAGTAACAGCTGGACAAACAGCAAAATTTTTAGGTATGGGACAGGGCAGACCACAGAATTTCCACAACCACTGAGTAAGTTCAAGGAATCTCTAAAATATCATTCTTGCATGTAATTTGTAAGAATGTGGATAAATGCAAATATTTGATAAGTACTTCTATTTCTCCCTAAGGTTTCAAACACAACAGTGAAATTTGGAGAACTTGGAGCATTCCCAGTACCAACTGGACACTCTTAACCTCTAAACTCTCCACTATATAAATGTGCAGTGTGTTTGCTGAGTAGATGTTTATATGCACTTCCTGTTTCAGTGCTAACTTTTTAGTTACTGGGAAAAAAACCAGAAGCTCTCCAACCCCTTGGGAATCATTTTCCATTAAAGAGGCTTTAGATAGACTATTTGTTTTTTCAGATTTGGAAAGAAAACCCAAAGGAATGTGTATTTTGAGTATCTTTACTCATTTTACAATAACAGTCCAGGGCTGTATGGCTGGAAAAAATTGCAGATTTATTTTTTCTAATCTACTTCATGACACCTGACGATGCTCTGCACCAATGGAACACGATTTCCTCAAACATGACCCTGACAGTTTTTTACTTGATCACGTAAACAACTTCAGTTATTATAAATGAGCAGCCCTACCAATAGCCTGCTTGAAAAAGGCCAACCATTGTGTGAGTATGAAGCCTGCACACATCCCTTCCCACTTCCTAACAGCTGGGCTCTTTCAGGGCAGGAGAGAAGGCTGATAAAAGCTGCTCTTTGGGCCATATTCTTCTAGAAAGCAAATTAATTTCATTTCAACACCGATCATCCAGTACCTCTAACAAGCAAGCTTCCAATAAATTATATTTTTCAAGAAACAATCATGCCAAGTACTGGGGTACCCTCACCATTAGCATGTTTTGTCCTGATAGAAATCAGAGGATATGGGACAAGCAGGAACTGAGTACGAGACTAGAGGCTTCTTTTAATTACTGCCCTAGGCTTGACAGTAATGGAGAATCATTGCAGAAAGAACTGAAAACCTAAAAAGAATTACAAAGGACAGCAGTAAATCAGCAATCTAAAATAACTCAGCAGATACTGTTTTAAGGAAATATTCCAGATCACGGCATTCAGAAAAATTCTTAGGTGACCAGATTTCAAAGGGAGGATAAACTGAAGGGAAAGAAGAGAAATTAAGACAATGGGTTGGTGATTTAAGCATCCCCATCTGGACCAATATTCTGTCTTTACTTATTTGACTACGGCCAGAGTAAACTGAGCTTTAAAGCATGCATATGGATTTCTACCAGTGAAAGCTAAAAAAAGGACGTCTGCTTTTGCTGAAGTGTGATTTCTGAAAAACCCTGACTTCCCTTCCAAAATGCCACTTCACTTAAACTGGTTTTAATGGTACTTTCAGGAATAACAGAATTCACTTCAGTTGGCTCATAGTGCCACTTTCACATTTCAAAATCTGTACCAGTCACCTATCAATCATTCACTAAAGCAGCCTTTTTGCTTTAGATTTTCTTTACCGTGCCAGCCACCATCGTGCAACTTCTCAACACCCAGGGAGAAGAAATATGTGAAGGAATGAAAGCCTCAGGTAATACTTGACTATTATTAGCCAAGTGCAAAACTTGCCCAACGGTGGAAGGTTCAGCATTTAGAGGAATTATTCCAAATGGCACTATGAAAACAAGAAACAGTAAGTTGCTTCAAAAGTAAAGAAGCCACACATGTCCTATACAACCACAGTTGTGTCTGAGTATATGCATATTATAATAAACTCTCTTTTCTCTCTCCGGGGGACCTGCTTGAGTTTATGTCACTGTTTCATAGCACTACAGGTTTCACTCTTTCAGCAGAATGTTGCAAACACCCCCACTGAATATGAATATTTAAGAGGTTACTGCAGCATGACAAACGGAGTGGATCCAGGGCTGATGAAAGATGCTGGATATGAAGTCCTCTATTCAGAAAAAGTTATGGCAGGGACTAAGCAACACAGATTTCACTGGGCTTCCCTAAAGACACAACTAAGTCCTGAGCAATAATCTACTAATGATTAGAATGACTACACACAGGTGTAGTGGAAAAATACGTCTGAAGAACTGAAGAGCATTTCCTGAACACTGCCGGAACATATTGCTCTGCGTGCCTTAAATCACTGGGAAGCTGTCAGACAGCAAAACTCTCAGTAATTTCTGACTTCTGCTGGATCTGACCTTAAAATTCTGCATCACACTGTGCCTTTCAGTCCCCAGAACTTCAAGTCATGGAGTCTCAATTTAGCAGGTATCTCTCTAAAAATGAGTCATCAAGCAAAGGTAAGGAACTCTACTCAAAATTACTATCTAATTAAGTATCTAAGCTCCTGGTATGTTTTAATATCTTTTATTTACCCAAGTCTTAATCTTTTTCAAGATCAAGAGTCATCAGAAGGAAAAAAAAATTCAATAAAGTCTTCAGCTAGTGAGAGTTCTCGATTCAAATGTAGGACCTCTCCATGAAGAAACAAAAAGGACATAGCTTCCACATTATTGAACACGCTACACTTCCTTATTGCTACTCCTGGACATGAAGGGTTTGCTCCTGCTTTAGCCGAAGTCAGTACACTACAGTACAAAACAATTGCTTCTGTCCTTGGGAAATGGCTCCAGCAGAGCCCAGTTTCACCCTCACTGTGTGAAGATTGAAAGGAGAAAGAAAAGGTTGTCTGGTACTTACCTCATGGCAGAGAAGGGCACACGGTGCCCTGCAGCACTGGCTGAGTTCGGGGAGGCTGGAAAAAGCTACCCTTGACACCCTGTTGCATTCTCCCTGTAAGTCATTTCACCACCAGCTTTCCATGCCTCCCACCCCTGAAGTAATGAATGGATGAATGTGTTGTATTTAAATTCAAATGCATTTCCCATGGGAGTTGCTTTCTCCTCTCACATAAGAGAGAAATAACTCCACGGTGCTCAATCTCACTTCATGTGCAAACTGCACCACCCCAGCCTCCCCAGTATAATTGTCTGACAGCACCTAAGTGGATCAAGAAAGATTTCCAGGGACAGGTGAAGCCTATCAGGCCAGCACACACAGCCAGGGTGGGGAAGGGTGGTCCTCTAAGGTTTTTAATTCCCAACAGCTGCCCCCACACTGCAGTCAAGCACTGCATTTTTAACTGCATCCTTCATCAGCTTCAAGCCATTGTTCATTAACTCAAGGACAGAGCATCTAGAGGAAAAAAATAAACATTCCTCCAACTTTTTTTAAAATCAATTAAGTATAACAGTCCAAAATATCTATTTTAATAGTAGCAACACAACAAAGTATCTTCTCAAGATATTTCTATGAAGGATAAACAATTAAAATCTACAAGTCTAAATATAATTTGTTTAACTTTTTAACACAAGCTCTTCCACATAACCCTATTAGGCAGTGCATACTGCTGTGTGACTTATGGTCATACTTATTTTTCAGACACTCAGCCTGACAAACATTCCTGTTGTAGCTCCTCCTTACTTTAAGAGTGCTTGGGGTCTTTTAGAAGTCAGGCTTCTGAGGGGACAGGCAAAAGGGGAAGTCACCAACCACCAATAGCCCACTGTGTCTCCTTACAGGATCTACGTCATACTAAAGATTCCTCAAAGCAAAGGTTTCAGGAGAACAGACTCTCAAAATTAGACTTTCTAAACTCCCTCCTTAAAAGTCTTGCCAGTGCTCATAATAGGATGACTGAGAAATGAATCTAAATCCTCTATAACTCTTTCACAACTTTAACCCCAAATTATTCCATCTTCTGCTAATTAAGTGGAGTCTCTCACAGGGATAAAGGAGCAGGACTCCACATTACTCATGTGCAGCTAACTAAAACAGAGATAAGGCACTTTGCTGCTCCACAGCACCACTTTTCTGTCTCCATAAACCCAAAGAGTTATAATCCTGCAATAGTGTGACTCTATCTACTGAGCTTCCTTCAACTGTCACAGAGACAGATTTTATCCTCCTTGCTATTTGAATATATTTTTCGCATTCTTTTCAGATGGGAGGACCCAAAGGGCAATAAAGTATCTGTTCTAATGTCGCATAACTTGTAATTTCCAGTCTCCTCCCCAGAAAGCCTCCTCTTTCCATCACACACCGGCATAAAAGCAAGATGTTTGATGAGAAAACTTCAGTGGAGCCACATCAGTGCAAAGAAATCATGGACCCATTTGATGCAGGTCATGGAGGCGAGACATGACCACACTTGCCTATTTTATTTATTTTATTTTTTAAGTCATTGATACCAACTACCAACTTTAATACACAGACTCCAAGCTACTGCCCATCAATATAACTTCTATTAAAACCCCATGCTTTCATGCATCCAGAGAAATTAGGTTTGTGTAAAATAAAAACCAAAACAGATGCCCAAGAGATGGAAATCAGTAAAGACCTACTGATGTTACAATGATTTATGGAACCCAGGATTCAGCTTCGCAAAGCCTTCTGCATTTGGCGCTCTCAGAGCACACACAATTCTCTCCCTTCCCCTCCTCAGATTCCCATCAAATGCAGACCTGTAACAGAAGTGTTCTTTTCCCAACCTGGCTTCAAGTCATGGCTGCAGCTCTCAATAGTATATAACTTGTCAAGATAAAATATGTTTGGGGACATACAATCTCTACTGAGCATTTTATTGACTTAACTCTACCATTTCTGAAAGGCAGCCAAAATTCTTTAAGGTTTCTAAATGACTTTGTTTTCTAAATATTATCCATGGACAGATATAAGAACACAAAAATCCTCAGTTGTTTGTGTAATTTGACTTATGTGCCATGCATTGCCCATCATGATATATTGATTTTCTTCTGCAAGCAAACAGAACAAATCCCAGCTACAAGTTGCTTGGGACATACACAATGCAGAGTTATCCTGGGAACTATTCAAAGCAGGAATTTTGCCCACATAATGTCTGCAGGTCGTTCAGAAACTACAATTTTGCTTCTTAAAAACAAAGGCCCCACAAAGTTTAGGCCTTCGCTGCAGCTTTTCTTTTCAGATGCTGCATGAGATCCAGGATGGTTAAGATCAAGATATAGAACTGTTACTGATGCCACAAAACACTCCCAGTAACATCTCACAGGAGAAAAATGACTCTTGGAAAGACCAGAATGTGTGAGAACAAGAATGAGGCCACCTCTCAGGGAGATCCCACGTGTACAAGTCTTGTCCTGTAACATACCCTGGCTACTCAAGACAGTTATTCCTAAATGTTAAGCCTCCCAGAAAGCAAATCTAAAAACCCCAGTGTTCTAAATTGAGACTGAAACTGTAAACCTAATAATTTGCTCCAACTGTTTGAATTAGTGACCCAAAAATCAGTTGGTCCACATTACTTCACCAACACACATTCTTTGTAAAGAGGAATTTAAAATTGCTGAAGTGAAAGAACCAGAAAGCTGCAAGATCAAAGAGCAGGGACAGAAAAGCTCAGCAGTTGATGATAGCTTTATCTGTCACTAGTTCTTGGTAGGCATCACTTTAGTTAATAACATCACAATGCACTTATCACTTCCAGGGCACCTTTCATTAAAGACCTTTAAACACTTTGTAGACCCTAATTAAGCCTCAAGCCACTGCATTCCTGGGAAAAATAGCTGTTGAAATTTCCAAAAGATCAGGGAACAAGTGTACTCTTAGAGCAGATTAATAAGGTTCTATCCACAACAGGAAATGACACCCAAGGCTGGAGAATAACGAAGAGACCTGTGCCAGTGCAAGCAGTGCTTTGTGCCAGTGCCCTGACCAGAAAGAGATCTCGTACAGACTTTCACGAGCTTATTTTCAGCACAGCAATCACTGACCAACGCTGAAGTGCTTTGCTGCAGTCAGCCCTTCACCTCTGTGCTACCGCAGAAATGTCAAATGTGTTTTCTAGATAAGCAACCAAGGAAAAAAGGCAAAAATTCTGCTGAAGCAAAACCAAAGCAACAGCAGAAATGGAGTGCAACAGAGTCCCATCTCCTGCACTAGCAGACTGCCACCTTGAAAGAAAGCAGTCACAGCTTCAGATGCCTTAGGTGTTCCTGAAGATTTTATCAAGTGTTCAATTTTGAAGCTGCCCACTTAACTACAGTTTTACCAGAGATTTTGAAATGAAAAAAAAAGCTACTCTCACCAAGATGTTTTAAACAGAAGAAAATAGCAGGAAGAAGTGTCAGAGGTCAGTTCTGCAACTCTGTTTAATTCGCTTTAATGTACACACGGAAGAATGCAAAGCAATCATTTTTCTCTTCCATTCTGTCTGCAAAGCACCGCTCAAGCCATCGCCTCTGTGCTCTGACACTAGTGAGCTATAAGAAACAGGTACCTTAATGTTAAACCTGGCCAGCTGTAACACATTTGCTAAAGTAATTACATTTATTTTTACAGATTACATGGGTTTAGGTTTCACTTACTGATGTACTAGAAAATCAGAAGTTTCGATTTTGCAGCTAAAGTTCAGCACAGTTATAATCAAAGACAGCACCCAGTGCCTAAAGCTGCTAACCATACACACATTTTAAAATGCAGCTAGCATGTACTACAGGATCTGTGTTTCTCTGATAGCTCAAAGTAACTTATATCCTTTTCTCTTTTTCCCTGTCACATTACCAAGCCTATGATAATTAGACAGTAATTACCTAAATGTTTCAATCTTCGGTCTCTGTCAAATGAAGCCTTTCTCAATCTACAAAAATTTATGCACAAGAAATGATGTTATTCTGAGGTTCATGTCAGCAGCTGAGGGTCCTAACAAAATCTGATACTTCTGGCCATGTAGCAGTGACTGAGCTGTTTGAAGACAAAACAGCATTCAAAATGAAATTTTGGTCCCATTCCCCCTCAGTGAGCACAACTCCAAGCTAGGAAATGTAAAGCCTCTGAATGGATTCAGGTGGGTAAAAGTCAAGGGCAGGCACATATTCCTTTGGGCAGTCTGCATCAGCTGTGAGTAGGATAAGAAACACTGAAATAGTATTGAACAGGCATTGACAAAAACCCCCACAACAGCCAGAGCTGCTCTTTTAGGAGAGTTACTCCCAATCGAAACGGTGACAATTGTAAGTTCCTAAAAGCACTGTTTTGGCAAAATCAAGATTTTACCGTGCACGTGTCATGGGACAGCCCAAAAGAGGAATGATTACTTTCAAGAGCTGCTGGAAATACCGTGCCACAGAGTATAAACAGGAGAGCACCTACAACTTCTGATGTGCAACACCTCTGAAGGTGCTTCACTGTCTGTAAAGGTCGTCTCTGAATAATGCGCTGGGGGTTTTCAGAGCAGCCATTTTTCTCTAGAACCCTTTATTTAGTATTCTAGTGAACACAGAAGCTTTTTTCAATCTTAAGGGAGAGGGGAAACAATTGCTCTTTTTGCACCACTTTGGTATATATTCTGTAGAATGGCAAGTGGTTAGAAATGAACTTGAGAGGTAAAACCTGGACTGAGGTTGCTGAGGTTTCGATGCAGTAAGAAGTATAGTGCTACATAGTAATTGCCTAAAAGCTACTTAAATAAATTGTCCACAAGATTTTATCGCTGTGATAGTAAACCAGAAGTAGTACGTGATCAATAAAGTGAAGCAAAAGACATACAAAATAAAGCAATCAGGTAAAAGAGGAAGCAGTCTGGGACAGCACTGCCACTCAGAGCCATACAAACCAGCATGTTTGACACTACCTCCTCTCAGTATTGCTGGCACACCCCAAAGTTTTGAACTGACTTGCCCTGATAGGGAGAAACTGGATGCAAGCACAGCTGGCTCCTGAGAAGAGATTCTAAGGATTGCTGAATTGAAAAGGTGAAAATTGGGCAGTGAATTGACTTAATTCTTCACTCTAACACCACAGTTCAAGATCTAATCCCTTAAATTTGCAGCATACCAGCTTACTTCTAATTCAGTCTCCTTTGTTCCTATCCCTTGGAAAAAACCCATAAAAAATAAAACCATTCCTGATATCACCTAAGGAGATTAATTCAGCTTGACAAAGATTCTTTCTTGCAGTGGGAATTTGAACTTAAAATTGGACATCCCAGTCAGAAGTTTTTTGCACAGTACTTACTGTAGGTCACATTAAAATAGCATGCAATGGACAGGAACAAGATTCAAGCTGGTGCTATCCATATAAACATTGTAAACCACTAACTGCATTTTTTTAATGAAGAAAAAAATGTATAAACAAATTCCATTTGCAGAATCAGTGATTTCAGCTGGGTGGAATTCTGCAAATGCCTCTCCTCATCGTGCAGCCAAGTTGGGTAGCCACTACTGTCTTTATGAATACTGAATAGGGGCATTATGTCCATACAGAAAATGCATATGGGGAAGGAAGACAGGTCATCTTTCATGCACACAAGAACACCAACACAAGTGGAGTGTGTTTGTTTTCTACTCCTCGTGTAAATGTCAAAATGTAATTTATATCTAAGATATAAATGAGACATTCTATCTCATCAAAATGGCCCTTCAGTTGAAGCCAATTGCACCTGTATAAATGCAAAGTCACATGCAGTACACAGATTTTCTTTCTGGTGCTTCAGAGAGATAGTTCTGTGCTCCCTGTGCAGCAGGCAGCACCAAAGTTGTATGAGAAACAGCTGTTCCTATGCACCCTCCTGTCTTTGTGCCACAGACGTGTGCCAGCATAAAATTCCAGTTGTTCATTTCTGACACTCTTGTTTCAACTATTGCGTTGCTTTGGGGCATGGCAGAAATGGATGCAACACCATCTGTGTGATCTCTCCATCCTACACTGCATTCCTGCACTCCTCCAGGTTACTCTCAGGCCCTTCTCTTCTCCTCTAGCCGAACAAACCCAATTTTCTCAGCCTTCTGCCGTAGGAGAGGTGCTCCATCCCTCTGGTCAACTCGGTGACCTCCTCTGGATTCGCTCCAACAGGCTGATATCCTTCCTGTGTTGGGGACCCCAGAGCTGGATGCAGCACTGCAGGCTGGGATCTCACCAGAGCTGAGTGGCAGAATTCCCTCCCTCCACTGCTGCCCACACTGCTTTGGATGCAGCCCAGGACGTAACTGGTTTTCTGGGCTGCAAGCTCACACTGCCAGGTCATGTCAAGCCTCTCCTCCACCAGCTACTGTAAAAAATTAATCCTGTCCTGGCCAAAACTAGGACACCTATGGATATTATTCCCTGGGATGACAGCATATTTTAGACCTGTGTGTCTCGTTATAGGAGACAGAAGTCCCAACCTCTGCCCCTATCTCCCTCACTGACTTTCCACATGACCTTGGCCATTTTTGTCTCAGTAAAGGGATCTAAAACATGCACAGTGTTGTTTAGCATCTACAAGGCAGATTGAGTTTGGTAAGCACTGTTCAACTAAAGACAACATTAAAATAGAAATATGGGCTGGTTTTTAAGACAGAAGAATGCTGGAAGCAAGCAGAAGAAAAGTTTTTCTGTGCTGTATTCAGACACGAGCTCTCCCACTGGAGTTTCTCTCTCAGCAGCATTTAATTTCCTCAGGGAGGAGATCCAGGGAGAACTAAAAATGTCATCTCAAATGCTCTCAGCAATGGGCTCTCTACTTCATGCCTACCACTGTGAACCTGGCAGGGCACTGCAGCTGACAGAAGTCATTTCTGCCTGGTGGCAGAACAGTATCTACGTGAAACAAGTTGGTGATCTCAGACCAATTATGTGAGAACATATTTCTGCATCACCACTGGAAATAATTAGCAGTTGTATGAACCACAGGGACACCACCTTCTGCTGTGCTTTTTCTGTGGACAATATAATTAGCTTTGGCTCAGATAGTGAACACTAAGAAACCTGTAATAGGCTGAGAAGAAGCTTGTAACCCCACTCTCTAAGAGCTCACTTTAAATAAGCGGATAGGGCCATTTAAAACATTCCCTATACTTTATTGCCTTCCCCCCCTCAATTTTGGGCTACAGATCAAGCTTAATTGCCATCATTCTGCTTTCCTTCAAGTCCTCAAGGAAAGCAAAAATGAAAGTTAACACTACTGAAATTCCATAGTCTTAAAACATTTTCCCTCCACCACTGGGAGTGCACAGCATCAGCTGCAAACCACATCATAACGAAACTTTACACCACGCACCTGTAAACATCACTGTTTCTAACACTGAGTAAAGCAAAAAGCATCTGAAACCAGTGTTTACACTGGTGGGAAATCCTGCTAAAAACCAAGGGAGCCATGTTAAACTCTTCACCTAAAACACAACATTTCAAAGCTCACGCCGAGGAGGCTGCAGGCTCTGGTCCCAGGTGTGCCTGTACCTCAGGTGCTGCTGGGCAGGAGAGCGGCAAGCAGTTTTGGACTAGCAAAACATAAGGAGAGCAACAAACCAAGACAGCAAATCCCTCCCTCGTGTCCTTTATTCACTCTTGACCAATACCTGTCACATCTTCAACTGTGTTTCCTCACACCCAGAAAAACAGCAAAGCCCATCTCACAGCTGCTGTAGCACCAGAATATCCGTCTTAACTAACACCTCTACTGGACTTGAAGAAGTTTTAAAGTTCTTTTGCCTTTTTGAGACCAAAGTTACATTTTCAATAGAGCACAGCCACCTTCCTCCAATTTTGCAAGATTTAGCTGAGCTGAAGGCTGAGCTTGAAAGAAGATGCAGTATTACACAGTTCTGAAGAGAGAGTTGACTCAAAAAATACACAGTTCTCATTTCACTGCTTCCTTTGGTATTTTCAAGGCAGAATAACTGAACATGTGGTGCTTTTGTCAGAACCAGTTTCACAATAATCAATACAGCTCCTTTTGATATGGTTGAAATTAAGGAGCCAAAACCATGAAGCTCCCTGCAGAACAGCCTAATTTTGCTGTATTTTCTAGCCATCTAATCAAGGAAACCTGAGAAAGCCAATAAGAAAAATGCACTCTAGCACTCAAGAAAATTAGATGCTTCTTTGGTCCTCCCTGGCACATTTTCCCTGCAGTCCATTCTGGATTTACACAGGTGCTACTCAAAGTAGAATTTGGCCTCTTTCTCTCAGGTGGCCTGACACATTTACTGCAGTGTGCAGATATGCCCATATATTTTATACGTATGTAAAGCACATTTCCCAGACTAAAACCCTCTCCCAGAGAGTCTCCCTAGGTCTCTGTCTGATTTTGGCCTCATTTACTCCCTTGCAAATGAAAACCAGTTCCATTGAAGTCAGTGAGGTAACACTTGTCTTAAACGTGTGTGAGATCATGTCAGAGCCATAGTCCATAATAAAACCAGCTGCCGGTAACTCTTCTACAAGTTTCCATTCATTAGGGGGTTTTTTGGGTTTTTTTTTGCTTGAATTCACATGAGCAATATCCACAGGCCAAGAAACACATTTTAGAATGATAGCTATTTCCCCCTTGCTAAAAACTGGAAAGTGCAGCAAACTATCCCAATCCTCACTGAAAAATGACAGTTTATTGTATTTTGTTAATAAACAGAGGTGTTTATGGACAAAACATGCGTGAATGTACTTTTGGGAATCATCCTGCACTGCCTAGAGGACAGGGACAAGATGACCTATATATAGTTTCCCCAGCTTTTCAGTTTTGGTTTGGAGGGGGGGGACATGGGTGTTGGTTATAGGGTTTTTTTACACCTATAGCTTCTGGTATTTCATTCTAAATTGGGAAACATCGAGTGTACCTATTTAAATTCAGCCTCAGAGATCTGCAGGCGTGGAACCAGGATCAATGAAACCAGTTCTATGCCTGCTAATGCCGACAGCCTTTCCATCAGTGACTTTCCATTGCCTTGAAGGGTCACCAGAGAGACAGAAATAACGTGCTCAGATTATAATGTTTTTTCCAGTTCATCACATCAGTCTCCAGGCTTTCAGAACTGTATAACTGTATTTTGTCATGTAAGTCAGATTCATAGCCTGTCACTACTTCAACCTGTTCATTTATAACAAAACATATTTCCTACACGTTTCCTATACATACAGTAAATTCCTTTCATTTTTCACTGAGATGAACTGATCTTTATCAAACACTCTGACGCAGAAGGCAAACACAGCATTACTCCCTCTCCACTTGTTAATATTAAGTTTGGTACATATTGACTCCTAGAAAGGAGCTCACATCTATTTACAGATGATAGTGACTAGAAGGGGGAGAAAAAAAGCAAAACAAAACAATTTTGGAAAAGCAAACGGGTCTCTGCAGCAGATGGCACAAGAGTGACAAAGTAGTTTTTGGTCTGACAAGTGAAGCAATAAACATCTTTGCTGACCGTGGACAGAGGACTGGAGCTTTGAGGCTGTTCACAAGCACGACAGGAGGGGGTTGATGACTTTGGGAGCCTTTACTGAGGGACCCCAAAGAGAAGGGGAACTCCCAGTTGGGGACGGTGTAGAGCAGCAGAATTAAACACCATGAATTCCTGCAAAGCTTCTCTACAAGCAGCCAGAATGAGACTGCACAAACACTGAGCTGGGTCACAAATCACTTAGAGGAGGGGAAAACCAAGGGAAAAATTACTCCAAAACATGTATCATTTACGCTTTCCTCTTTTAAGACGTAAAAGAAAAACAAAGCAGTCTCCTGTCTTCCTTTGGAATCACGAAGACAGTAAAAATAGAAGAAATGAAAAGCATTTTTTGACCATGCAATAATACTTATTGCATTCAATGTGCTTATTACTCAAGGACTTTTTCCAAAGGCTCCAGATGCCATTTAAAAAGCTGATACATAGCAGAGTTTCTCATAATCCAAATCCTGAATGAAAAAATATGAATGAGATTAGATAAGTAGTTATTTTGGTCTCCAAACTGGCTATCCCTGATCCCTCTAAAAGCTGGAAAACAGAATTATTCGTGTGCTACTATTGCATTACCCAACAGTCAGAACTTGACCGTGCTTCTTTTGGCCACATCAGAGCTCCTCAGTGGGCATGTCTTAGCATGACTTCGTGATAATGGTCAAATGCCTCCTCCTCAGAAGTACTGCTGGCCAGAGATGAAAAGTATTTGGAGGAGCAGAAGACTGGTTTCAAATCCAGGCAGCCTGTCCTGTGGCTGACTGTAACATCCATGTCAAACGTGGCCTCAAAACATAAGCGTGGTGTGGAATGAGGTGTAGTCTGGGAGAGCCAATTGACCCATCAGCCCTCCTGGCCACAAAGAGATGGGGGCTTTCAGCCAAATTATACAGGAGATCCTAGACAATCTCTAAACGTACCAATATGACACAAACAATGTATTTCTAAGGTACCCAATGCAAAACAAACAATAACAACTCCAGAAAATCTCCAGCAAGCAAAGAACCTCGTGCCACTCCATTATTGCACTTAAACTTTCTCCATGTGAAATAAAATGCAACTACACCAACTACTTTATGGTGCCATGGTTTTGATGGCAGAGAGCACCAATCCCTAAACAAAATAAACTGAAAAGCAAGAACATAAACAACTGTTCCCCAAGGATTTTGCATCTCAGTGTTGTCTGGGTAGGGTTTCACTACCTAGAAACTGATGTGGTGGAAAGAAAATCCCCAAGAGCTGCGTGGAGCACTGGGGACCTCTTCTGCAACTCCCATCCAAAGCACATTGCTCCCTTCCTCCCCCCATAACTCATCCCTGATTATACACACACACACTTATTTGCTTCACCTTCTGTGGTCCCATCCCCGACCCTGAAACACAGGCATTTAATCATTGCTTTTCTTAAAGTTAGTGCTTTATACCTGCTGAGAATAAGATTTTGTCCACTAATCCCAGCTTTTAGTCATATAAATGCACACTAGAAGCACTGAAGACCAAGGAACTACATTTATATATGCACTGGTAAAGGAAATGTTCCTTTCTTGTTTGGGTTATATAGGGGGGAGGAGAGGAAATAAGCTGGTGTGTCTGGTTTTAGAAGGAGGGTTAAGTGGCAAACAAAACTGACTGAAGTTTACAGGGATCTAAATAAAGGAACAAGAAAAAGACTACTCACAGAGCTTTTAATAACACACAGCAGAGAAAGCTGCAAGCAGACTGCATACAAAAGTTTCTGCTTTTCCTTTTTATTGTCAATATGCTCCTTGATTGCATACTGTGTCCAGTGAATAAGCCATTTACTATTGTGGTTGGAGTGAATGAAGCTCAGACCTTTCCCATATATGGCAGGGCCTTTTAATCACCAGGGAGCGAGGAGCAATGGAATTTTACTGGCTTTCTGGGTTTGCAGTGCCCTCTCTTGTACGAAATATCATTTCCCAGTGAATGCTCGTTACTGGGATTTTGACCCAATTTCCTGCTGTCATTGTCCTTTAGGGGATGTGTAGAAAACCAAACAAAAAGGGCCAGCTTCTTGATAGCAAGCAGCTCACAGTAAATTCTGAATTCCTCTAACTCGAGGAAACCAAACAGACCAGATCCAATGCATATTTTTAAAAAACCTCAATATAACTTACATCACTAAATGTATCCCAGTACAGCTACTGAAGTCAAGTTCAGATTCAGGCCAACTAATGCCCAGGTTAAAACTTCTCCCTCATTTTCACCACTGTAACAGAAAAGAGATTAGTGGTGTTTTAAATTACTGGGACAGCAGTAGGGAAATTCTCAGCTGGCCTGCTTTTGTCAGTATAATATACATTAGCCACAGAAATGCTTGGCTCTGTATCATCTGGATTGCCTAAACGCTCTTGTTCATATTTACAGCAATTAAAATGCTGCACTTCAGTCTTTATAATCCAAGTTCCGTTTGAAGTGGCAAAGCAACAGCTGTGGCTTATCAGACATCTGAATGAAACTCCTCATTTTCATAGCAGGGGTGTGGCTCTGCACATGGGGATATGCTGTTCCCAAAGCCAAACAAAGCAGCAAACCCTCTCCTCTCTGCACACCCAGGGCTGCAGCCCACCTAAGGGATGCTGACCAGACGCATCCTGCAGCACCAGCAGGTTAAGCTGTGCAGGTAAACGAGAGCTGACCAAACACTTCTCCAGATCTCAGAGCTAACCCAACCCACTCCTATTTCCACACATTGTAGCCAAGCTCTTGGAATTTCTTTTCCAAACCTATGAGTTTTAACAAGGCCGGAGCAAAGCCAAATTCTCTCCAGCTCAATGGCTATTGAAATTGCTGAGAGAAAGGAGGTCATTAGGAAGGTCATTAGGAAGATGCAGATAAAGTCCTTTGCCTCTTCCATCTGCAGCTGAACCTGCTCAGACTGAGCAGAAATTGTCCTCAGCTGACATTAAAAAGCCATGGTCTGGGCTATCACACTAGCACTGTTAGGTCCTCTGAAATGGTGAGGAATTATAAAAGGTCATGCCTTTGTGCTTCTGGGATGAAAGATTTTTACCAGGGTGAACATTGTGGCTCAGGGGGGAAAAAAAATATCAAGTGAGGGCCATTTCACCATTAGAGAGCTCACTGTCAAAGAAAAGAATGAAGTGGGAAAAGGGTAGTAACACGCCCTGTGGCAGTCAGAAAGACAAGAGAGAACATCAAAGCCTTGCAAATAAGAAACAAACAATGGCCTGATCACAGACTGCTTCATTTAGGCAAAGCTCTCTTTGAAGAGGACTGGAATCCGATGGGCACAAGCCTGCAGGATCGAACCTTGACTTCTGAAGGAGCACAGGAACCGCTGCTCCTGCGCTCACTGGACGAGGGTTTGTCCAACCCTGCTCTGCCTCTCCCTAGGCAAAGTCAGCTCCTTTGGACAAGGATGCAAACCAAGCTGCCAACAAATCTCAGGCCCTTTGTTTACATAGCTGTCATAGGTTCAGGCTCCCTTAGCCATTTAATGAATCATGAATGCTAGCTGTTCCTCACCCCAAGTTATTTAACTTTTAGAAGTGACACAGCAATTTCCCTACCCCTTAGGTCTCCACAAGCTTGAGGGAAGATTGGGAAGGTCACACGTGCATGCATGTGCAGTGACACTGTCTTCCTGCATTCAGCAATGCCTCTCTCCTCTTCATATTTGTTAGCCTACAAAGTTACCCTTCTGAACAGATCCCAAACCAGAGCATTTATAGCAAAACTTTATCTCCACAGATCTATTTATAACCCTTCTATGAGCTAAATTCCAAAAAATTTTCTTTTTTTTTTTTTTTTTGCCATTTAAGGACATAAACCAGAAAATGTGCAAACGGGTGGGTTCCACTTTGCTTCACACCCTCCACAGCGAGTCTCAAGGGAAAACGCTCTTTATTTGTATTCTGTACACAAGAGGGTGTGGAAACATGTAATGTTTCCATTGCCTGAAGTCTTTCCCTAATATTTTCCCCACTGCAGCTTGGCCTGGCCCCAGGGGTTACAATTTCAACTGCTCTCATCAACATGAGACTGAACAAGCAGATAAAGCTCAGCAGCTTGAGTGGTTTTGCTTCCAAGCTTATGACACTACGGCGGATCTGTAAGCAAAAGCTGCCTTCGTGCATTTTTGGGACACACATGACAGCTTCACAGGAAGACTGGTCCAGATGCAGCACAAACAATTCAATCTTCACACACCCAGGAAATTCCCTCTAGACATGGCAGCACAGTGTCACCACTGAGCCTGGTCCACTTCCACCGCATTCCCCAGGCTTCAGTGGTTTTATACCCATAATCTAGAAGTAGAATACATATCTGTGTGAACACATCAAGAAAAAAAGTCTAAGATCTGGGAAATCAGTCAAAAATAAGGTTTTAGCCAGTGCTTAAACTTGGCATTTTGGTATTGCAAATTCTTTATAAACACTAATGAACTCAGCCCCAGCAGACCCACGGGCTAAATACAGAAAGGTACAGATTATCCTTCACTTGGAGATAGAGAAACAGACACACGGCCATTAAGTGACTCACCAGGTATTTATGACCACAGGAAAAAACTCAAAGGAGAAATTACTCCAGTGGCTTAAGATATTGCTGCTTTTTCCCTTTCTTTCCCCTGCTTCCTCAGCTATTTGGTCCTGCCCTCACTGCAAACCAGCAGGACAGTCCCCACAAGCAATTCTTCCTGGCTTCAACCCATAAACACTGCTGTAGACAAGATTTTCTGATCGGGAGGTGTCCCTATGCTTCATGGACAGAGTTTTCCCCTCCTGAGGGGCAGGCATACGGGGCAGGAAGAGGGAAAGAGGCATCGGTCTGTGGTGGTGGTGGTTGCTGACCACAGGTGGAGGAGGTGGGTGGCCCAGCCGGGTGCACAGCAGTGCTGCAAGACAAAGCAGGAGCCAGGAGGTTTGCAGCAGACAAAGACCAGAAGGCAGCAATTCCTCACAAGGGCAGCTGGCACAGAAGGGACCATGCTGGTATCTGCTGGGCAGTCAGGCTGCCAGCCCCACACTGTTTTTGAGCACTAAGCACAGTTCCAAAGGAAAAACGCGTGGAAAGGAGCACTTCCTTAAAGCAGGATGTAAACCATACAGCTAACATACCAGCTAAGTAAGAGTGTTACATTCCCTAACCTTTTTGGTTGATCAAATCTGTTTCAAGAAATGTAGGAGCAAGCTCCCCCGGGGGTGGGAGGGATCCCAAATTACAGAGTACTGAGCGTCCTTCCCTGCTGGGCTAGTTGAATGTACAAAAGCATCAGGAAAGAAGAAAAATGTTATATAGTTCAACTGTCCTGTGACCTCAGTGTTTCATCCAGAAAGGTCAGATCTAATCTGATCTTCAAATGCCTCCGAGTCAAATTCCAGCCTCAGCCAAATCCTTGACAAGCAGCAGCTACCTCTTCCAAGCAAGAACAGCACCCCAAGAGGAAGTGCCTACACACAAGTAGGTGACTTCCTTCCAGTACAGCTGCTCCCCAAATCCATCCTCACCCATTTAACCACTCAGCAGCTCTGCACAAAGCCAGCAAACCATCCCCTGCACATGCACGTTTCCCAAGGCTCCAGTAAGGCAGCAACTTTCTCGTTACAAGCTGCCAGGGGGTAGTTGCTAAGAGGAGACAATTTTTAAAGAATGAAAGCTCGCTTTGAAAGCAGACTCCCACTCTTCGCAGTCCCAGGCCTGTGTGCCTCAGGCTTTGTACACCTGGAGCCCAATCCTGCAAATTCCCTATAAAGCTCCTCTCGAAGGCAACGAAAGGTTCACAGGACTGCACTTCCCCTTCTTCCCTGTTACCTTTTTTGGTGCTTTCTCCCATACCGAGGAGAGTCCAGACGAGCCCTGCAGACGGACAGTAACGATCTCCTGGCCCTCTCATTCTTAGGCATATATGGTTTCCTGTCCCTCTTTGTTCACACTCTGGGATCAAATGTACCAAGCTGCACCCTTGGCAGATAGGGGTTGAAAACTCCACTGATCTTTAATACAAAGTAAAATGCAGCTCACAAGAACAGGTCTCATGTAAGCAGCTACTGAGAAATCAGAGTATTTGAGTTCTATTTGTCCTGCAGGAAGGAAGTCCTGCAGGCTCTCACTTTTCTACAACGAAATGATCACCCCCACAGGGAGGGCTGCTCCAGCTGTGCGAAGGGAAGTGTCAAACAAGGAGGCTTTCCAGTCAGGCTCTTGACAGACCCTCCCTGGCATCTTCATGGGACAGAAGCCACCTCCCAGCAGGCAGCCATGAGAAAAGCCTTGCCCTACCTTTGTGGTCTCCCTACCTGGGATGAGCAGCACTGCGCCCTAAGCCTGTATGGGACTGAACAGATCCTCTGTGTCACACGTGGCCCCATGAATGAGACCAAGGAACAAGAAACCTTCCCATCTAAACGCACTTCAACTTTCCCCGTAATGCCAGCCAGAGGAACTTACACCCCCCACAAACACTTTCCTTTCAAATCACCTACCTTTCAGTGTCACTGTTGCATTGTGTATATCAGTGTTGGACAAGAAATAAAAGCACAAGGGAAGTTACCCCTTTCTCAGGATGCTCCATGTCAGAATAGTGCTGTGAGTGTATGAAGCAGCAATTGTGGAAAATCCCTTATTCTCCTAAAACATGCTTACATCACTCACTGTCAAAGTGTATTCAGAGTACACAGGACTCCCCTTGCATCAGACCCTGAATCCATTAATGATGGTATTGATTTCACCAGGACTAATCCTGTGAATGAAGGCTGTGGAATTGATCCTCTTGTCATTGCAAGTGGCAACAAAGAGGAGTTTTCAGGAAATACAAATTATTTCAATTGAGTCTCTTGTTTGCAGACATCTCATCTGGTATTTCTTCCCTGCCATCATGATTTAGATTCTGCATTAACATATGCAGGTTTTATTGACTAAGATTGCCTATCAAAGCAGCTTCCCCAAAGAAGGTAGACCTATGACTTCTTCAAATATATTGAGAAAAGTTTCTTCTTTACGTTAAAGGCAGTTTAATTAAGCAAATAGACTAAAAGTTTTGCTCCATTTGTAACTGATGCTGAAAGAGTCTGTTCCATTGGTTTCGATGGGTGTAGTTTTAGGATCCCATCCTGTTTAAATGGCAGGAGGAAAAGAGGAGACTTGCTGCAGATGAGGACTTACTGCTGCATTTAATGAGACAAAGAATGGAGGCAGAGTCCGAGGGTTCTTCAATGGCAAATCATACAAACACAATCATTCACAGTATGGTTTCTAAAACAGACAAATTATAATAAATACACGGTTCTCACAAAAAAAGTTCCCACTCTGCCTCCTTATTTTCTTTGAGCTGCTGCCAAGGAGGGAATGTGTTATTTTCCCAAATTATTCTCCTGTCCGCCTTTTAGCAGGGGAAGCCTTCTCAGGCAAAATTGTACAAAAAATGCATACTCTGAGAAGAGATTCTCCTCTGAAAACAAACACTCCATAAAAAAGTCATTTTAAAACAGTTATGTTTTCATTCTTCCAAACAACATATGACATATGAGACAAATCTATTCTATCCCTGCAGGTCTGGCCAGAGATTAGCAGCTTGGTCAGTGTCTGCAGCTACCAAGTGTTCATTTGCAGCTAACTTCCTCCCTCCCTTCATTTTCCCAGCCCTTTCCCTGAGAAATTCCCTGCTATGCAGAATATCATGCTATCAGCAGCCAGTCTCGCTCAATGCTTTCCAAGTGCCCGAACAAGCCACGGGAGCTGGGAAGGGGAGCCTGCTAGCCAGCTCTCCCCAGCAGCACTCTGACAAACACAGACCCAGACTTTTTAAGAGCTCCAGTCCCACCCAAGTGCATTTTTTTAATCCCCCCTTTTAAAAGGAAAGACAACTTCACAAGAAACATTCTGGCAATGCACTGCTGCGCATGTTGAAGGCTGAAAACAAAAACTGATGCCATCTATTGTCAACAATACTTCTGTGAAAGGCTGCCATGAGGGACATCTGCTTCAGCAAGTATCAGATCACTTACATTAACCAGAGCTTTACTGTATCTGTTACGCCTGGAGACTGCCCTTGCAGTCAGGCTGCCCTGGAAGTCCACATATTAAATTGCAAAATTAAAAGCAATTCACCAGACCTTAGCACACTATAAAACCTTTCTCATTGCAATGCCTTTAAAAAAAAGAAAAGGGGGGGGGGAGAGAAAAGAAAGGGTAGATAGGTTATTGCTCCACTAACAAGCCCACCAAAGGATCAAAAATGGAGTGGTGGGACCAGCACAGATCCTGCTCTGCGCCTCCTCACCGAGGTGCCGTGGGGTGAGCAAACACCCCCCTCCACCCGGCCAGCACTGCACAGCACCGAGATCTCCCTTCGTTCTCCACGAACATCTGGAAAGGGGAGGGGGGGACAGAGAGAGGAGGAGAGCACAAACAGTCTCCGACAGCTCGTTCGGTTCCGTGCGCTGCTTAATGCGCATCGCGAACGCGGTGAGCCCGGCTCGCTCCCAAACAAACACTTCCCAAAGTCCTTACCTCCGGCTGCAAAGTTCTCAGCTAGTAGGAAGGAAATGAATAACTGGCTGCTTGGGCAGGAGCGCAGCGAGAAAGGCACACCAGCAGCCTCACACACAGCCCTAGTCAATAAAAGTACGGCTTTTTCCTTGGCCCCTCCCAAAAGTCAATGCTAAGTGAATACACATCCCTTATGTTTACAATTGGCAGGCAGCGGAATGCATTGTCCTCAATTTATTCTAATAGGCAGCCAATGACTACGCGCAAGCCAAGGTGGGTTCAGCCTGCCTGCAGAGATGCCTGTCATTCCCTAGGCATGCTCAGGAAGCCACTCATCAGAAAACCAAGACCTAAAAAGCTCCGAAAATTCGTGCGAGCTGCCAAAACTGTCTTGCTACATGCCCTTTTTTGGTTATCCTTAGCAGGGCCTCTGAAAGTAAATCCTCTGTCAGGAACAATCATAAGAAATGTTAATCTTGGAGAAAGAGGCTGTCTTGTTGAACACAAACGGAGCTTAGGAAAAGGAAATGCACTGAATGGAAAGAGACACAGTAAACATATTTACTTTTTGTACCACTTTAAAAAAAAAATCAAATAAATAATTTCACCACAGCTAAACTTCATTGTATTTTTTTTTTAACGAGGACCACATGTAAAAGGCAACAGAAACACTCTGCTGTGCAAGCTTGATTCTGCAGAACGAGAGAGACACCAGTGGGAAAGGCACATGAAAGATGAGTTGGCAGGCTTCACAGCCTGATTCCATTTCAAATAGTACAATAGAAGTTACAGATAGAACAGCAATGTTGAGAAAAATAACTTCTAAGGAGATGCAAAACTTTGATGATGATCCTTGGCAAGCTGGACTAGTTGGATACATGGGTTTACTTCATAGTTCTACAACTATCCATCTAGACATTAAACCTGGTTCATTTACTATGAGATTAGCCCTACATCTACTTAATATGACCAGTACTTTCTCCGTCTTTGAATATTATCAATAAAGTAAACTTAGATTAATTTTTACGTTTGTTTTGCTTTAGTGATCGCACACTGTTGATAAGTTTGCAACTTATGCAGTCAAAAAATGAACAAACAGATCAAGACGGAAACATAAAAAGTACATAAACTAATTAAGTGTGAAAATAAAGATGAAAATTATTGTCTAGGAAACAGCACAGTACCGAGATCCCAACACGCACATGTACCAGCCACTAAGAAATGCTGCAGGAGAACAGCTGACTGCTCTAAGGGAGCAAGATTCCAGACCAGGAGATGTTCTGCAGATTCATATTTGACAATAACATACGCAAAACCAGTTAGGGGGAAACTATGTGTGAGATGACTTTGCAGCTGAATGGGCTAAACTATTTTAATGCCTTTCTGGGTCTTTTTTTCTGGCCACTGGGCCTCACAGATTTAGTCACATGTGAAATGCAAGAAGGATCCAGTCCATAGACACTAAACTAATCTTTACAGCATAAAAAAATTCAAAGAGAGCCAAACCTATGCAGATTTACAGCAAGAAATCGTAATTATTCTAGTGCCATTTTAAATTTCATTGCTTTATTATATGGAGCAAAAAGTGGTGTTTGTTTTTTGAAGGCACTTTTTCCTTCATTTTAACAACCCTTTGGAAAGTTCTTCTAATGCCAGACAGCTCCCATGATGTGGCTATGATGGTTTTAAACATTAAAAGTAATACCTACAGCATATATGTAACTTTGTTTTGCAGGATTTACTGGACAAGAGAGAACAAAATCCTTGTTCTCAGTCATTCCATTAACTGCAGAAATTATTAGCCCATGTATCCATGACCAAATAAAAAGAGGTAGTGACATTATTTAGGAAGGAATTACAGATCTCTGCTGCATCTTAGCATCCCCTAGTTTTTTAGGAGGGAAAACACTGAAGAATCCAGGCTAAGAACAAAGCAGGATGAAGGGATGTGGACTCAGAACAGAAAACTGAATGTTAGGAGTACCCTTAGGTTCTCGTTCCAGCGTGGCCATCGACCCCTGCAATATCAGTGCCAACTGCAACAGGGAGCTAGAAGGGATACACTATCTAAAGCTGAAAGCAACTGGGGGTTGTTGTGGTATTTTAGCATTTTTTTTTCTTACCATGAGTTTGATACTCCCTTGCCAAAGCATCCCAAACTGTGTTCCAAGTCACCTTTCCATTAAAATTCTGGAAAAAAAACCCGATTTAGCTTTGGGGAAATTACGTCATGATACGTAAAGTTTGCATCCTTCTTGCTTAGTTGAATTTCACTGAGAGTACCTTTTGAATTCCATGACTTGGAGCTCTGAAGCCAACCAACTGTCACAGATACCACAGTTTTCCTGGAGATACTACTGGAAACCTGAGCTCTGAAAGAATGCAGAGTTAAATTCTAGTGGGTGCCCCTTTCCATCCTATGAGAGGAGCCACCTGTAAATGCCTGCTGTAAATAGAGTTATAACATACCTGAATCCACAGTTGTAGCAATTTAGGGAACTCCCATGGTAGTCCTTGCCCTCACCACCTGGACTGCCAGGACTCCAGCCACACCCTCCCCTTTGCCTTAACAATGAGAGACCCTTTGTGTCACAGCCGAGAGCTAAAAGTATTTTCTGGGACTTGAATAACCCAAATCCTGGTTTACGATTGCACGTGTAAGACAGAGGAAAAAAATAGTATATTCAGAAATAAAACCCCTAAATCAAGTACAATTTTAATATCAATACCTTATCACAGTAAGGAAGGGCCCTGCAAGTGCTCATTGCTAAGCTCTCCAGCTTGATAACTCAGGGCAAGGGTGGGACTGCTTGTGATAAGAGTCAAAGCACTTATACATTTTGGGTTGTTAGTGCATTCTTGGAGACCTCAGCCTGCAGTCTCTCCCTCAGAAGAATCATGTTAGAAGTACCTGGAAATCTCTGTCTGGACTTGGGCTCTCGCAGGTTCAATTTCTCCTGCAAAATTTACAATCTAAAGCTGAGGTAAATCTGTGGTCTGGAAAGTGCAGAATAAATCATCCCCCTGGGGGGACAGGTCTGGTTGCTGAGTGCAGACACTCTGAACCACTTGCATTTTGGCACCACAAAGCCCTCGAGGCTCAGCAGGCAGTGGTGGCCAGAGAGTCCACTTGGGTTATTGCTGGTCCAGCCCTCTGAGTGCCTTCTTCCCAAAGCAGCTGTGATGGCAGAGCTGTGATCCCTGCCTGCGAAAAGTCTTTGGGGTATTTATGGAGGGGTAATGTTTTGCTTTTCATTGTGAAGTCATTTTTATTGTCGAGCTTCCCAAAATTATTTTTCTTCTGTTTATTTGACATGGTTGCAGGTGATCACTATTGAGCTGCATTGCCCCATCACTGTCCCTGCAATGTCTTCAGCTGCCACTTCAGAGACACATTCTGAACCACCCCACCCCTGCACATTCCCACAATACAGCAAGGTGCATTTAGAGCATCAAATACACCACAGGGAAGGCCATTCTTCCCATCTGTACCAAGTTTGCTCCTGCCTCTCACCCCCAAAATGTCATTTTTTTGCTGACTCCACAGCTTACAGTAGGTCACACTCTCCTAAAGCTCCCAGCAGAAAGACAGAAACCTTTAGAAAGGAGCTTCTCTCCTGCAGCTAGCACAGATGCTCCATGTTTAGCTTGGGAGACCAAAGCTCTACTTTGGAGAATCACAGCAGTGAGGGCTGCACTGGGAGTAACCAGCCCCATTCCCCAGCTCAGAGACTGACACAGAGAGAGGCAGGCTTCCTCCTGCTTCAGGGGAACAAAGACGTGTCCCTGAGCCCTGATGACAAGGAAGAGGTCTTTATTTGCAATCCTGATGCTGGCAACAAAGGTGTGACACCCTGGAGTGCTGGTGTGGATCACAGACCCAAAAGGTTATAACCCTGTCAGCCCCAAGGGCCAGCACCCACTGCAATCACAGCTGCCTCTGAACACAGCTCTCACCCCAGCAAATGCCCTCAGACCCAGCCAGTGTCACTCTAATCCCACATATTTGGGTTCCTTTCACATCTATGCAGTGCAACAGTTCACTGTAAAAAAAGTCTACCATCCTTTGTCTCTGAGCACGACGGGGATGGAGAGGAGTTTTAAGACTTCCAGTGACAAATATGTCCCTGGAGGGGTCACACGGCTGGGGCAGAGCCTTGATCCTACCCTGTAAACCTAAAAAGAGAGCTATGTCTTGAGGGGAGAGATAGGACATCCTTCCCTGGCAACATTAAGCAGACTTCTCTTGGTCCTCACTGCATATTGGAGTATTCAGCCCCTGAAATAGCAGGCACAACTGCATCATCCTTCACTTTCAGCCCTTCCAGAATATAAGTGCTAAGTGGAACTTCACAGTCAAGGATGAGGTGAACTTTTGTGAGATTATAGAAGCTGTCCAGGCTAACCAGATCTTGTAGGAAGCCTCGTTGCATATACCAGGGTAGGTGATACCTGCATCACTTGCTTGGATGGAAGGAAGGAGGTCCAGACCTCCCCTGGCCCCCAGGGGACATGATTAGCTCAGGGGCTGGGTTGGATGAGAAGCACACCCAGAGAAAAGTCAGCACTGGGAGCAGCTGAGGAGAGGGTTCAGCAGCTTTCACTGGGCTCTCCAGCAGACTTTGCTTTTTTCCTGCTTTGAGGAGCAACAGGCAGGAAATGTGCCGTGCACCCTGGGCTGGCTCACACCTCCTCTCTCGCTGCAGGCCAGCACAGAGAGCATGCTTTGGCTCTGCATGTCTTTTCATACCTCCTCACAGCATAAAGAGAGCACAGTGTGGGTTTCTCCCCCCGCCCCAGCAGACGATTTCTAAATGATGCTATGGCTGTGCCATTTCCACAGCTCATCTGAAATCAGCCTCATCTCACACACGGAGGCTCCAGCCCAGGTGCTGGAGCTCACAGCTGTGGCCCTCTGACATGAAGGTGAGTAAGCTGAGATTTGTGAGCGAGCCACCCACAGCTGGCAGCTCTGTCTGGGGGATTGCTGCTGAGGGCATGAGGGAGAAGCCCACACACCACGAGCAGATTTGATCATCCTCATAATTACCTCCTAGGCACAGACAAGCTGCTTCTATGTTAGACAGGCAGAGGTAACTTTTTAGGAAAATTTTACACACGCTGCTTCAGGCAATATCTTTTGGCCTGAAACAGCACAATCCATAGGACTTCAAAGCCACCAGCACGCTCAAAGAGGGTGTAAAAGCTACCACAAAAGAGAGCAGAGAAATATGAGCATCTCTTCAAACACAGGGCTGTATGCAGTGCAATGTCAGTCAGCTAAAAATAAAATAACCTGGTGCTCTTAGACACAGTAACGAGGACTAGAATGTAAGCACTGAGAAGGGTGCACTTCCTAACAAATTCCAGCCTCAGTCTCCCTAGGATTCGTTTATATCCAGTGGAAGAGCCAGAGCCCTGTAATGAGCTATTGCCATCATGGATTTTTGGCACTTCTAGAGGAGCTGTACACCCAGGGCACAAAGCCTCTCACTCCAAGTGCCCCAAACCCCCCACAAATGGCAAGGACTGTGCTCGTTTCTACCTGAAAAGCAGTATGATTCTTCAGAGTATAACAAAAGCAATCAGTGAAAAAACAATGGATCCTGTTTAAGGTGCAGGAATCAAAAAGCCTGCCGTGCGTTAGGCCACGAAAACCAAGCAAGGAATGCAGGGCAGAAGATGGTACCAGTTTTCAGCTTTCCTGAAGGTATTGAGAAAGAAAGGCCCCCAGGATACAGGGAAAAGAGACTTACCTAGCACCCTGTGAGTAGCTTTTAGTCAAGTGTTTCCATGAGCAGCACTTCCTCACCTTGGATTAAAGTAATTAAAAAGTTGGCATATAGTTACACCTCTTTGCCACTCGTTTTGGTGTGGTGTATCTACCCATTTCTGCTAGGTGAGGTATTTTAGTTCTCTTGGTTTAGACAACTAAATATATGCAAAGCACATTTATATACTAAAAAACATCAAAACTAAAAAAGGCATCCAAAAAACCTGCTGGAAAAAGGTATTTTACCCACAACAAGAAAGAACTAATCATGGACACAGTGACTTTACCTTACTAAAAGCAAAGCAGACAACATAGTGGCCCATATTCCAAAGAAAACAGAATACCTGCACTTTTCCACTACAAAACTAAGCCTAGCTATTAGTACACAGTGCCCCCCAAAGAACAGAGACTTCACAGCACCTTCACTCACTAGCAGTGAGCTCTCTTCTGCACTGCTTCCAAAAGTGGGACTTTTATACACTTTTTCTGCAGGCGAACACATGGTAAGGGAACTCTGCCCTCAGGGACCCCCTTTTTTGAAGAACATGCCCACGTCTCACACAGAGTACAAACTATGAACAGCAGATGTGTAACATTTTCCAAACATCTCTATTTTCCACCGCCAGTCATGAAAAATTACACGCAGTGCAAGCAGCAGTGCTCAGAAATTCGCACACTTTCTCTATTTGCCTTCATTTTGAGAAAAATCGGTGCGTTTGCCCCAAACAATTGCACAGTGCACACTCCTCCTTTGTAAATTTGGCCTTCTTTCGAGTATTGTTTTCCAGGCAGAAAAGATGGTGCCATCATCTACTTTTGCAACCGGCTTAACAAATTTCACAGCTGCTGGTACAGGCATTTTGAGGGTGAGGCATGTTCCTTGGCCTTGATTCTCCTCTCAGTTAGACCAGGCTACACCAAGTATCAGCCTAATCAAATCAATATTCTCTGACATCTCCTATTGTTGCAGCAATGTGAGAACCAGGCCCCTTTGTGCTCTGATGCTAATGAACTATTCAGCTTCAGCAGCTTGGCTCAGGCAGGGAGCAGAGGTTAGGGCAAGGTCATTAACTTGGACTCAAATGAAAAACACAACTTTCATGGGCAAAGCCTGTTTAAGTCCCACACATGTTCATGTTTGCAAACACTTGTGATCTTCATTTAGGTCTCCTGTGCAGCTCTGTCTGCTGTAGCAGAATTCAGCACTTGCAGCTTCTTCTCCTTGGCCATATCCCTAAGGATGGCAAGCCATGGAGAGAGAAAGGCATCTCAAGCAACTGAAGGCTGTGCTTACTCAACAAAATTAAGCAGAGGCAGCTGCTGGCAGGAGTACCTGATTCTGCCAGTATTTGCTTCAAACACTGAATTTATTACTGTCCACATTTTACCCCTGCCTAAGGGGAACAGTGGGAATAGAGTCACCACTTCACAGCCAGCTCATGCTGTATTTTATTGTCATGTATTTCCTTGCATCTCCTCAAGAAGCTCTAACCAGTCCAGGCCACACTGCACACCTATAGAGAGAAATTCTTTCTGTGAAGTGTTGCCTTTCTGTGCCATGCAGGTAAAATACAGAACAATAAGAAGCAGGGAGTACTGCTCCCTTTTTAAAGGCTGAAAACAAGGTACTGAACAGATCCATGCAGATCCAGCTTAGATCCACAGGGGTATTCAGACGTTCAGCTCATGCTGTCTATCAGTATGATACATCTCAGCACAGACAGCACTAGGAAGAACAAGACAGTGAACAGGGGAAGAGGCAAGAGCACTCAGTCTCTGCTCTCACACTCCCATTGCTGCCACATGCAGAGGGCAGAGCTGTGCTGGCCCAGCTCAGAACAAACAAACTGCAGTTTTGTGCCTCTCTCTGAGCACTCACGTGCTGGGCAAGTGCTACCTGCACCAGGGAACAACGTTTTTAGAACAGGATTGGTAGAGCCCAGCAGATCTCACCCTCCCAGCTTGGGTGATGAAACAGCAGAGCCACAACTGGAGGCCAGCTAGAGCAGCCTGTGGCTGTGCCAAAGTCACACAGGGGATCTGTGAAAGAGCTACACATCAGAGTACATCCCTCCCTCAATCTGCCAGCCACAAAGTCCCCTCTGGATGGGACAAGCCTTTGCCACTTCCTTGGAAAAGCCAGATTTCTGTCATTGCTAAAGACAGCAAACTTATAGGGAGGAGCAGGCGCAGCAGACAGAACCTCAACAGCAGTCCCAGGCACTTTTGCTAAGCCAAAACCTCTGTCGGTGCTTGGGTTTACCCAATGGAGGGAAGAGGAACTGCAACATCTGCCTCAAAAGAAATTATTAGAAGCAGAAGAGGAAGCAAATGGAGAAATATTAGCAATATGGCTTCTATAATAACACAGACCTAATTTGGGAACTGGATATGGGAGCGCAGCAAGTCCTTAACATTCATCTAGCAGCATGTACTGCCAAGGCATCTTGTTCCAAAGCTGAGGGGCTCCACTGAAGCTACAATTATCCCTATTGCAGCATCACCAAGTCATCTCAGTGAGGATTCAAGTTCCCATGAGGTGGTCCCTCTCTGCTTATATCACAGCAGCACGATGTGGACGGCACTTGCACTGGTGGGATCTCCACGTGCCAAATCCTTTGTGCTCAGGCAGGGCTCCATGCCAGCAATCCTAAGAGAGTATGAACCCCCAAGGGAGTTTCGCCAAAGATGCAGCATTTAGTGTAATAGTGGACATAGTGGAATATCTTTCTTTGTCCTCTCTCACATGGAAAGAGTGGGATAGTGAGGTTTTGCCAACTATTTAGTGTTACATGTGCTCCTCTCCAAATCTAGACACACACAGCTTTTCTGTGAAGTGCTCTGGGTTGTGTCCCCTCACAAGCAATTTCCTGCCACAGCTTTATTTAAATAAAAGAAATTGGGTATTAATTTAAAAAAAGAACCAGGACACAAGCCTCCATGCCCTGTATTTTTACATTCCATTTCATTCTGTGCTGCCTATCCTCCGATATCCCCAGACCTTCTCCATCGTTAGCATTGATGAAGTAGCATGACAGAATTTCTCAGGGGGGCAGCTGGGGGCGTGAACTGCAGACAGCTCTGCTGTTTGCCTGTGTAAGCTACATCCCTGGCATAACCTATGATGAGGTACCAGAAGCATAGAGAAAACAGGAGTAACAGCTCATGTGTTTCTCACAGTTTGAGTCTCCAGTTCCTCTGCACTTCTAAAGGACTTTGCTTCCAAGAGATTCAATCCCTGTGCTTTGCTGTGCAAGTGGTGTACCCATAGTTTATGGCAAAATTGAGGTTTATGTAGAACGCAGCTTTTGCACATTGTATCAGACCTACTTTGGCCTGCCCTTTGGTCAGACAGTGAAATTGAAAGTGTTAGAATTAAATTCTCTTACAGTAATTTCTCTCACACCTACTTGAAGAAACACTTTATGACCTTCCAGCTCTCCCATGATCAGTGCTCATCAAATACTCATTAAATATCTGATCTTCTGAATGGCTCCCATCTCTATTTGTCCCTTCCTTTACCGGAATGACACATGTTCCCCTTCTGTGGCAAGCTCTTAACCCCTGGAGTTTAGTGTAACCTTCAGTATGTTGATATTTGCAGACAGAGTGCAAATATCCTATCTTTTTCCTGTTCTTTAAGACAGATGAATGTCACAAAATCAAACTTTCTCTTGTCCCTTCAAGAATATTTCACAGCAGCTGAGCACCAAGTGCAAGCTGTATGAAGCACACTCGCATCAATTAACAATATACAATGCTGGGGGAATAATTCCATCCTGTTCCCATTCAGTCCTTTGGATTTACACTTGAAATGCTTTTTAAAGTGGTCTTAATGACTTTTCTCCAAGTCTGTTTCTAGAGGAATGGAAATGCAATACTAATGCTCCCAACTGGCTGTCTGGAATTCTTCTTTTGTAAGATGAGGTATCTCCTCAGATACCACTTCCTCAGACAAGCCATATATCGTCAGGAAAGGCTCCTGTATCGTTTTGCATTGGCAACAATGGATACAAGAAACACTTCCAGATACCTTGAATAATGTCTGGAAGGGATCACTGCTTATCTTCTTTAGCAGTATCAATGGGAACCTAGCAGTGCAAGCAGGCCACAGTTTTCTGTGGGTGTTCATTGGCATTGCATTCCTGATTTATGTTTTACCACAAAAAACTAACGTGGGTATGTCTGTGACACACGTTCAGAGTATCCCTCTCAAAACAGATCTGAGAGCTGGCTTGATAAGAGTCTCAGGATACAAAGCTCAAAAAAAACCAGCAGTCCTTGAAAGGTTGTGTTTTTTCCTCATTAGAGATCGAAAAGACATCTTTAAAAACATTTGGTTGAGGATTCATTACATTTTCCTATAAAGAACATAACTTATTCTTCCATGAAATGCTCTAGATTATCCTATGCTACCCTTTATTAAGGTAGCAGCACCATCACCACACTCATCTCACTTCCAGCACTCAGTCTCACAAGTCATCAGGAGCAATTCCCACAGCTGCAAGTTCCGATACTGATGACATAAACCAGTCACCAGTGGCTCGTGGTTAACATCTTTATTATTTTCAGCCACAAAGACAACATTCACAAATAAAAAATAATCAATTAACTTTTTTAAAAGCACAAGTATGGAAGGAATTATGCCTGCCTTGACAAAAGTCTTTTCACCACTGCTAAATGCTTTTGGGTAAAGGAAAGGGATGTCCTTGCCAGCATCTGCCACATATGATATTATAACCATCAGGATAAACATACATATGCCTTGAGTCAGAGCTGCTTCTGAGTGTTAGAATGCATGTTGAATTCCTAGCTAATAGCTATTGTTTGGATTCATTAGGAGAAATATCACCAGTTCGACTTTTTCTAGAATTTAGCACACTATGACACCACAAGCAAAGAAGAAAAAAGTCGTATTTGATAGGTTTTCTAAGAAGTGTCCTTAGCTTTTAAAAAGGCTTTAAATTGATGGGTGAGAAACACACTCCTGCATTTAGCTGCCAACTTTTAGTGTTCAAAAAAGTCTTAAATATCCCATATTTGATTGAAAAAAAATGACAGTCGGCTTATTTAATTTGGCTTCTGAGCAGTTAAATACAATTGAATGCTTCCTCAAAATCACTAAGGGTGCCCATACACAGATGCACACAAATCAAATATCAGAGAAACAGTTTGCTTTAGCCCCTGCCTCGTCTGACTGGCAACACCTCCCATTTCTGATTAGATCATGGCTAAATTCACCATCCTTTGGTGAGATACCAGCCCCATTTCTGACAGGCTCTGAGCCGTGCTATAAAACCCTTGAGCTGCTGCTGCCTGCATAAGCAGGCAGTGGGATAACTGCACACCCACTGGAATGTATAGCTCCATATTTCAAACTATTGCCATCCTGCCTCCAGCAGGATGTCAGGAACTCATAAAATCGCAGTGAGAGGATTTGCTCACTCCCCTCAGCCCACATAAGCGGGGATTACTCCTTAGTTTGCACCGCGCCCCGCAGCAGAATCCCACCGGCACTCGGCATCTGCCTGAAGCCACGAGGAGCTGTTGGGAAATCCAAGCAACGCAGGGAAGTCCCCCTCTACCTCCCAGGGGATGTGAACAGCACCATCCCCACCTGTGCCAGAGGCACACTGAACTCTAAACAGCATTTGCACAACGCTATGAACAGGCAAAATTCTATTCGGGCGGTTCACTGGGGTGGTCAGAGTCCCAAGTGCCTGTCTCATGGGAAATTCCAACACTTCTGAACTGTCCTTGAGTGCATTACTTAACTGGAAAGGAAAAAAAAAATTCCAATTAAGTTTCATGTATACCTCCTCTTGACAATGTCAAGTGACATCCTTTCTAATTCTCCACTGAATTTTGTCATAAAGTACCAGAAATAGAAATGAACGCTCCAACAATGTGCAACGACTGCCCTCAGAATTCCTTCAATAACATTCAACGAAAAAAACACCCCAAAAAATAACTCTTCTGAAATACATTCCAGTGATATTCAGCAAATCCATAAATAAAGACTCCAACGGAAGAAATTCTAGCTCCTGAAATTATATTATTCATTCATTGTTTACTATTATGGTCTCTTGGCAGCCATTAAGGATGTGTGAAGAAGCACAGAGAAATATCCAGAAAAATATTTAGCTTAAGCTTTTTTGACACACTGACCAATTTCCCTATTGCTTTTTCATCTTATCTTCCAGATTAGTTGTGATTGATTAGGAAATTCCTACAGTACAAGTTCTGTCTTATGAACTTCAACTTCATATGCTCATAAGGATTAGTAAAAGGCATTTTGATTCATTTTCTCCAAGGAGAAGAGTATTTTCTATAAACGCTGTCCAAATTTAATCAGGAATAAAAATATATTGGTGGTTACATACTGCAAAAGTATGAGAAATTGGACCACTTATTGTTTCAGGCCCAGGCCACCCAAGATTCGAGAGGATTTGGCAGCTTTCAGAAAGTATCACATGAGAGACTGGTTTGACAAACAAAACAAAAACAACCCAGATGGCTGTGCTTCCCTCAGTTGCAAGGCAATGCCATCAGAGGGGCCTTGACTCACATAGAAACATTTTTATTTTGAAAAGGGTCAGGTATTTTTTAATTCTTTTACCAAGAATCATGCTTTCCTTACATTTCCTGTAAGCAAATTTATGTTAATGCTATGGAAATTCTCAAAACCCACCCCCAAACAACCCCAACCTCACAAGATCTTCTCTCCAGACTTTGTCCTGTTTTTCTCTGAGATATGAATATCAGATGAAGGAGTGCACGAGCACAAAAAGTAAATAGTTTGCTGCACTAGTCCAAGTATTGGATAGTTCAGTCATCAAGCTATCTCACAATTTTCCTGTATCATTAGTTTTACTATCCTGTTATGTTTAAGTTTCTGTTATTCCAGGGCTGCTCATTTTAGCTATATTTTATGTGCTCCCATGCATCATACCTGTTTAAAGTTGGGTATCTTATCCCACCACACTCAGGTCACAAGCTCAGATCCAAACTCTGGGCAGTCCTTATGTACACACAGGGCTGGAAAGCCTGGAACAGGGACTCAGAAGGACACGGCATTTCAACTCAGAATAACAATTTTGGTACATGAACCCCTGCCATAAGCAATGCCTTACCCATCGCTGTCTGTTTTGAAGCACAGGTTTACCTTTCCTGATTACTTCTAACCCAAACTGATAATTTATGCTCAATTTCACTTTCCAAACATCATTACAAATATTCGCCTTTTTTTTCCTGGAAGAAGCTTGCACAAACTGCATACTGTAATTCTATCCCTCAATGTGTCCATAGATCCAAGTCTTCATTCACCATTCTTTGTTACCTTCCTTGGCTTTATAGCTTGCAAATATTCCCAAGCAACACTCTCTATGGAGACAGGATCTTCAGGGTTCCCATCAACAAGGGCCACTCCCAGTCTTTTCTAGCTTGTTTGGCAATTAAGGACATTAAATTTATATATATAAATTTGTATATAATTTTTACATATATAAATTTTTACATGTATAAAATTTTACATGTATAAATTTTTACATATATAAATTTTTACATAATATATGATCAGTAGTGCATGGGTATAAAAAGACATTTACAAAACCTTAGCATCTACTAAGTCTGCAGAAGAAATCTATCAGACTGTTGATATTAAATGTCATCCTGTCCATTACACTGCTGCCATGATGTGAGCAGCCTGGGCACAGGAATTAATCCAGGCCCCAGGATTTGTGGAAAAGTACATGACACGTGCAGATGGCCCAGTCATTAAGACTTCAGAGAGCAACAGCAGTTGTCAAAATCTTTTGCCCTCCTGTCTCAGCCCCAAAGAATCTGCAGGCCTGCAGCTCTCAACTCGGTAATGGCAAAACTCCAGGGAAGAGCAGCGGCTAAGCATGATCAGTCCTCAGAGGAGATGAGGGAAAAAGGCCTTAGAGCTGTTAAAAGAGAAACCACTACCAGAAATCAGGATAGAGAAGGAAGAGAAAGGAGGTGGACACACTCCCTGGAGGAGCCTGTCAAGTGGCAGGAGGAAAATGAACCCAGGCTTGCAAAGCAGTATTTGCTTTTCTCTGTAGTTGTGCATCCATCACGAGCTGTGGCCCTGAATACAGTGTACAGTGGTTTGAAAGAGCCTTTGCAAAATATCCATGTTTCTTGCTTTCACCATTCATCACGCAGTCCCAACAGGGCAAAACAGCAGTGCAGAGAACAAGAGGAGAGATCTGGAAACAGCACGAAGAAGAGAGATGAGTCTGTACAAAATGGGAGGAAACTCCACGTCGGAGCCATAGCGCCCCAGAAGGGAACTGGAGACAGACCCTGAACCCCAGAAACTTGCTGAAAGGCTGCACACATACACATGACCCAGGAAGTCTGAACAGCACCCAGAAACAAGTGGTTTAAAGGTCAGTGGGCTACTGAAGCTCAAGGTGGCAGCTGGATGTGTAAGACAGTGGGTGCATTACTGAGAACTAATTAACTATATAGGGTGGTGTTGGCAGCATCTCTGGTGGATACAGGACAGTGTTTACAGACTTAGCCTTGGGCCTCATAATACAATAAGAATAAATCCATCAAGTCAGGCAATTTCCAAACCCTTCCTTTTTTTATAGTCAAGCTTTACGTGATAAAGTGTAGAAAAAATGCAGTACTTTATTCCTGCTGTCATCAGTACTCAGCCACTACATCTCCTTCTCCACAGAGAGCTCTGCAGCCCAAACCAGGCTAAGGATATTCTGTACACGGCACTGTCACCAAAGACACGCAGAAAGCACCGTGCCTCACATCACTGCAGTCCTTGATGAGGTGTCGAGCGCTCCAGGCCTCACACCTCACCAAAGCCAACATGCTCAAAACCTCTTTGAGCAAACAAAAACTCAAGCCCACCCAGTGAATATTTCCTGGAGAAGAAGAGGAGATCCCACAAGCCAGCAGGCTTTGCTCAGATGAGTAAAGAGACAACATTGGAGAGTCATTCCCCTGTAAAGGCTTTTGTGCTGCCCAAACACACAAACAGTAAGTTCATCTACAGCCAGGGGTGTTGAAGGGGTAAAGGCGTGCTAGCATAATAAATTTCAGTGGGAATGAGCACAAAAGGGCAATTCTCAGATGAATTATCACTTCATTCATTGAAGCTTACATTTTTATTTCCATTTAACATTGCTGGGTTGCCTCTGTTCTACAGCAGAAGTAAACCACTAACCCTGACCTGAAGTCTAGGCCAGTCCCTGCCCTAATTAGTCAGGAGAAATCTGGGAAGGAAAACTGGGACCTGAAGGAAGGGAAGAGAGCCTTGGGCCAGTCTCTCCCACATCCCTGTACCTTAGCAACACAGCTCGTCTCCTCCAAACAGCACTTCTTGCCAAAATGGAAACATTCCAAAATTTTGGTGCAGAATTGTTTTGTGCTGCTAGATCCCAGCACACAACCAGAGGGAGGCACCAGGGTCAGAACTGTTATGCATTTAGACTGTCTGGTGTAACATAAGATTTTTTTTAAAACAATGACTGTTTTCTTGCTCCACAGACACCTATACTGTGCATTAGACACATGTTGTGAGCTGTTTATGCTGGTCACATCCTCTGTGTAAAACTTTTATGACTTTTTTAGCTTTTTATTATGTATTTGGCTGTTGTAGTGCTCAAGTGTGGCTGGCCCACCTTAGGCAGCGTAAATCAAGTGGGACAGTAGTGAGTGATGAAGGATTTTAAAACTCTGAGGAACTGGCTCAATTCTCCCTGTTGTTTTAAGACACTTAAGTTCCCTCTTCTGAATATGTAGAATATTCCAAAGAAAAGGGAAAGCTAGATTTTTATCTTCCCCTACCCCTGTGCACAGAGTCTTCTGAGAGTATTTTCAGATATAACTCCCTCCTTATAAAACACTCACACAAACACAACCACTGCTGAGAACACTAATTCAGATTCTCTACGAACAGTATCCTCCTTCTCCTATTAAATCAACAGCAAATCCAGGTTCTGAAGGTGATGTATTTTAAAACTCGCCTTGATGAGCAGCTGTGATTTATAGGGCTTTTCAGGTGGCCTTCAATCAAGACAGCCACACTGAAACCTCATTTAGCTCTTAGGAAAACACTCATCCTGCCCAGGCAAAGATCAGCTCCCTAAACATCTCCCCTTTTATTGTGTCCCATCCACCGTTCTCATCCTCACTGCACTGGCTCCTCCTGTGTCACAGCCAGAGCTGTTTGTCTTCAGTGCAGACCCCAGCAGGAATCCCCAGAGCACAGGGAGGGGACTGGAGTTACACAGAGCTGGGATTTCACATGAGCTGAACCCAGAGACAAGCACAAGCCTTTCCATGACTGAAGAGCTACAGATTTTGGTGGGCAGCAGTTCCTGCACAGCTATGCCATGTTCTCTTAAGCAGATGCATGGGGGTTTTTGTGCAGCTTCCACTGTGAAGTGGCTGGCCAGAGGAACCTTTCTCACCCCCAAACTCATATTTATTACATAGGAAACTGGGAAGACTTGTTCTTGAATTGTGTTTTCAGTGAGATATCAGTTTATTGTGCTAAGTTTAAATCTGTTCCTTTTTTAACTAGAAGTCGTACAAAGAAGAAAATAAAATCAAGAAGCAAGCTCACAGCTAGGCTTGGAGACATCTTGCAGATTTTGTACCCCTTCCTACATTCTCCTGTGCCCTTCAAATAAGGAAGGGTCACTGTAATTCTGCACAAGTAACTCATTGGGCTCAGATGCAGCATGAGAAAGCCAGACTTACCTAGTGCAGTGGTAGAAATCAACTGGGAAAGCTTGGATATTAAGCAAGATCTGTACTCCTCAACTCCTAAAATTTGAAGATTTTGGCAAAATTGGGTCACTGTTTTCTTACTGCTCTCCTTCCCAGTTCGTAGGCACAGGGGATTTTGCACATCCAGTTTCCACAAATAATCTTCTGCTTGTTGTTGTAACCCTTCGTGTGTGTCTAAATTCTTTCACTCACTCTTGCTAACCTAACTCTGCCAGGTGTTTGGGAGTTTTTGCATTCTGGCAAGAAGGATTACTACAAAAGGGGCAATCAAATCGTGTGGGCTTTCCCCCCTTCTTTCTCATGTCAAACCAGTTGTTGGGATCTTAATCTCTTTTGGCTTCAATTTTCATTTCACAATTATGGGTCGTATTTCACCATGGAAATAATTGCTTAGAAGGTTTAAGTCCTTTGCCCCTTGCAAAATAATGAGCCTTCTTTATTTCCTAATTAGAAGAGTAATGGAACCTTTATGAGTCTTCAGACTAGGTCTAAAAATTCCCAGAAGGAGCTGGGTTGGAAAAATGGCCACTGTGGCACTTCGTAGAGAAATTATGTCATCTTCTGTGGTGGAGAGGGGAAAGAAAGAAGAAGTGAGAAGCAGGGCAGCTGAGAGCCTGTTCAGATTCTCTGGCAAATAAAACAGCCCCTCCATTCTACCCCAGGACCTCTTTTCCCTTACCAGCTGCTCCTCCACCACCTTCTCCCCAGGCAGACTGTCCAGTGGTGAAGGGAACGGCTGAGGGAGAGGCAGAGAGGATCAAGGCATCCCTAAGCCCTGGACTGTTTGGTTTGTCAGGATCCACAGTCAAGAGCTGAAGAAGTTGAAACTGCAGAATGCTATGCCAGAAAAATAGGCTACAGAGTCTCTCTCACTCATCTTTCTGGAGATAAAAAAAGGTGAGACCACCCTTTGAGAGTAATTCCACTGATTAGGCAAAGTCAGGGAATCAGAGCTGGTATTTTGCATACTGATTCAGAGAAAAAAAAAAAAAAAAAAATCCTTTTTCAGAATCCAAGTGTGAATGATTCCCCCAGCGTTAAATTTGAAAGAGCCTACTTGAAAGCATGTATATTTATAATTTATAAAAAGGCCTAACACACAACCATTTACTAGCTTGTAAATTCTACTTTAAGGTTGAAATTTAATGCAAAAATAACCTTGGTGGCAGATGCTGCTTATACAACTTAGGTGGAAAGGCGGAAGAAAAGCAAGCCACCCATGGCTTTGCAGTTTCACATACCAGTGGCAGCTTCTCATCTAGCTCATCTTGCATAATATTTTCCATTACAGGACACCCCCTTTGCAGTAGCTTATGACTTTGCTCAGTATGAAGTGTTTGAAGAGAAGTTTCCATGCTCTGCATTTGTGTCATGTTACCTGATGACAGTTTGGGGGGGGTTGTTAAGGGGCTTTTTTTCCCTGGGTGTTTACAGAAGTTAAATGTTGGACCACATGAAAAACGTCCTTATGGCTGTTTCACAGACAACTTCCAGGCTTCAGAGCACAGCAGTTTCAGATTTGATAGAAAGACAGCCACTGCATCAGGGCTTTTCCCGTCCACGTGGGAAATCCCTCCAGTTTAACCCGCTCAAAGCCTCGCAGTTGAGAGGCTGCCTCTCAGAGCACGATGCTGCCAAAAATCTGATTACACACCCCAGTGCCTTCCAACTGTCTCATCAGAAGAGATGGAGGAAAGAAATCAGTGTAGAAAGACTTCTGCTCTTAGACTGGTATGTTTAAGGTATGATTAAACAATAACACCTTCTGAAGCTGCTTCTCTCCTACCACAGGCTGCTCGGGGCAGCAGCCCAGCCCAGCCTGCTGGCTCCTGAAGGGATTTACATTCCCCAAATTGGGGTCCAGCCCCCATACCCATGAGCAACCATGCAAGCTTCAGCAGCCATCACTTTTCCACGGGCTTTCCTGCCCCCTCTACCCCCTCCCAAGAGAAGAATATCTGCTCCAAATGAAGATTAAGCACTACGGAACAGAACACAGGAAAAACACACAGGCTTTATTTCTTGGGCCATTAATCAGGAATCTTAAACTACGAGTTTGTCAAACCCATTGAGCCTGAACCTGGAATAAGATCTGCAAATAACAGTGAAGTGGAACCTTTGGCTGTGTTTGCCAGAGGCATGTGCTCTTGCTTTTCTTGACCAGCTTTCACAACTGTTTCAGCTGCAGCTGCAGGGCTGCAAATCTACAGATTGCATGCTTCAACCAGCATTTCCAGTGGCTGGGGAGAGATATTGACAATCTGCAGCTCATGCTTCTTAAACCAATTTACAGCCCACATGTCTCAGAAGCACGTTAAATAGCTCATGGGCAAGGCTAGCTACTCACTGATAAAAACCTGAAATACGTAAGGACTGTCAGTGTCACAAATTGTGTTAACACATGTAAGGGCAATTCAATTCACTAAAGGCCCTGAAGTGCAGTTTTGTTCTTTCTTGGGCTTGACCAAGCAGATCAGTCCATTTTTAATTCTTCCAAGCAGCCTGGTTTTGATAGCCTCAAATCAACCTTCTTGCCAGACTCAGCTCTGCTATCTGGCAGGAAAAACAAGAGTAGGGGTGGGAGGAAGACACAGCTGTCATAACCAGAGAGCCATACTTACTGTGTTTCAGTACTTCCAAATTATGTCTATTTAAACATGGGGAGAAGGTTTCTGTAGCTTCCAGCAGACCTGCACACATTCTTTGGACTTAGTTAGCCAGACATTACAATTATCTACCTAAGGAAGCCAGGCCGTGGCCTCTGCATCCAGCCATACTGAGCACGCACCATCCCTCATTCTGTGAAATGGTTTTAGGTCAGCTCAAGCTGAAAATTAGACCAGATGCACCGGGGAGGTTTATGGTCCAGTTGGCACTTCTTCATACCAGCCGATTTAAAGGCTCCATTTGCCTCCCACACCACAAAAATGTCACTGCTTTCATCAAGAGCAAGCGCTGGTCATAAGCTGCGTATCTAGCTGGAAAAATAGTAATAGAAATAGGCTGGCTTAGGGCTAATGCAGACACAGAAATCCTTCCCTTTGGTTCTGCTGACTGTTTAATGTTTAAACCATGCAATCCTGATCCTGTGTTGTGTTGCTTTTTACAATGTATTTTTGATTTGGAGAATAAGCAATGAGCCTGTTCCTTGTTTGGCAGCAGAACAAAGCCACTTTGAACTAACACCATATTCTGTAATCTAGCCTCAGGTATGAAGTTAGCTACTGGATGGACATAAAGCATGTGCCAGACTGGGACAGATCTGGCTGCACAGCCCAGGCCTGCACCACTTTTAAAAAAAAAAAACAAACACAAACGTGCCTGTTTCTGCCTCCACATACACCTGTGCACTCCCCCGAGCTCAGCATGTGTGTAAATCAGAGGGCAGTCTCGAATCCATGTGGTCTGCACAAGAACTGTGCCTCCATTCATTCCTCCTCCCAAAGCCTGGAGGTCCGTGCTGGACTGACATGCTAAACTAATTTTCTGGAATCTGCTTCTGTAGCCAGGCCTGCAAAGCGAGCCTGGGCTGCAGTCAGAGGATGCTGGTGCTGAGCTGATGAGTTGGGACTGACTAAATATTAGGTGTTCTGCTCACAAATACTTACTGCCCAAGCAAAAGAGCAATCTGAATTAGAGCAGATAATTTTTTTTGGACATAACGACCTGTAAAGAGCAGCTCCATGCTTTTCTTCTGAGCTTCCCCTACCTATAAAAACAACTCTATGGCAAAAATAAAAACCCCATGCCTATTAGGGAAAAAAAACAAACAGCATTTTAAACACCTGGACTTATTTGTGGCTATCCTGCTCCCTATCTCCTTTATTCTGGGCAGATTCTTCATAGACTTCACCACCATTAACAAAGTTAAAAATCCATTTTGATCCTGAACCACAGTTCTCACCAAGTGATGCCAAACAGGATGGTTCTTGCTGATTTGGGGTCCTTGTGAGGTTTGAATGACCTCTGACATTCTCAAGAGAAAAGAGAGAGGATATCTGTGGGTCTGTCCTGGGCAGTACTCTCCGTACGCTCGCTCCTTTGTGGCTGCTCTCCATGGAAAGCCTGAACCTCACACAATCACTGCACACAGAACCAGCACCATTCCCAAGCTACAGAGGTAGGCTGAGTACTTTTTCTGCCAGTTTTTTATTTACAAGTAGTGATTAAAAGCACTAGAACAGGTAAAGTCTGTAGCAGAGGATCTCTGGGCACAAGAGGATCCAAAGTTTCTGCCAAAGGAAGAGGAGACACGTCTTAGTTGGGGTGCAAGCTTGAAGCATGCCTAGTCCTTTTCACCTCAGTCAGTCAGCTTTTGCCTGCACTCAAAATGCAGACTGCAGCCCTCTGAGCTTTTGTCTGATACTGCATTATCTGCAGATTGGTGGTGAAATATAAGTGTGCCATGAATCTTTACTGCCTATTTCTGGAATATATAAACAGTGAGAGATTTACCCTTAATTTCATAACACAACTCTCACCACAAAAATGTGGCAAAATACAGTCCACATATAGACTTTATTCTGCATCTATTCAACTTCGGGGATTGGGGGAAGACATCAGTATCCCAGGCCCAGCATCCTGATTTCCCTTATCATTTGGAAGTACACTGAAGGAAAGAATCAGCACTGAAAGACTGTACTGAAAACTTCCCTCCCAAGGTTCTATCATCTCAACTGAAAGGCAGAGAAAGGAGCCCAGGCTGAGGTTTCTGAGTTTGAGTGCCCCATAGAAAGTGGCAGATCCCTTGTACTGGCAGAGCAGAAACACTTTTACATGCCATGCTCTTCCTGGACACAAGGTCTTTCCTAATTGCTTGACATTAGTTAGACATTGTTTTGGTCTAGTCATAAAGTTCTTCCTCATGGCAAAAATAACCAATATGAAATATTTTTGTGATTGTTTTTCCTCATGAACATTGGGTAGGCCTTTCTCCAATCCTTCCTCTGTAGGACTTGATGCACGCATTGCTCATTCAGCAAAATTGTTGTACATGTGGTTTTACTTGAACAAGGATGGTGATCCTGGAGAGTTAATATTCTCCCTTTAAATTTTAATTTCTTTTTATTGTGTGGAAGCTCTCTTCAGCCAAGAACTCTGGAACTTTTGGTAAGCCTTAACCTGGATACTGTCTCTATATTTCTATTTTTTCATTTCATACATCCCCACACTTTCCTTTAGTAAAGACAAAAGTAAAGATTCCAAAATATTTCATAAGCTCCTAGAAAAGACAATCTATTCCTCACACATTCATTTAGGAGGAATTCATTTTGAAGGAACTGGAGAACATCAAAGCCCTTAAGCTTTTAGAAATTTTTAGCTCATCTTTTGAAATATGAAACATGTGTGCCAGACAGTTTTGCCAAATGTTTACATTTTGGTGCATAGCTGAACTGCTGATCAGGAGTTCAAATGCTCTTTGTTCCTAATTTCCCACTATTATTCACACTGCATGCTCTGCCCAAACCCAGTAACACCCCTTGGCCACGAGAGCCAGCAGTGCTTCCATCTCACTTGGGGGGAGCAAAGAGACCCCCAAGTGCTCAGCACTTGCAGCTCCAGAGTGTACAAGTCAGTGATTTCTCCCTGCATTTTTATCTTTATTATATGCAAGACTTCATGCAGAGCAGTATAAACCTCTCACATTCAAGGAAAGCACCTTCTCCAAGACAATGAAGTGCCTCACCTTGGTACCTCAGTACTGGGAAAGGGGATGAAATGTGCCTGTGAATCCTCATCCACCCTCTGGCCTTTCACTCGCTTCTTCTGGCAGCAGCTGCCACCAGATTTTCCTACCCTGTGAAATCCCAGACATGTCATTTGCCTCTCCTCTCTCCCAAGGCATCAGAACTGTCCTAGATTTTAGTTTAAGACAGACACCTCCTGTGGATTATTAATCCTACTTTGTGATAACGACTTCCTCTGGAAAGAGGACTGACTGTAGAGGAATGCTGGAGCAGGAAAGTCAATCTAGGCATTTATTTGGGCTCCAAAAGTTCAGCAAGATGAACATCAGAGCAAGCAATGGACCCTATGCTACTGGGTGAAGAGAAACATCAACTGACAAATTTCCACCTTTTGTTAGAGGATTCTGGAAGATGCCATAAAAGAGGATGACAGCGATGATTTTGGGAACAGGCACAACTTGCACTATTCCATGACAGCGATGCAAAGTGGAATTCAGCAGGCATAAACCAAGAGGAGAAGAGGTAAAAGGGTAAGAACACAGCTCAGCAGCTTCTGGAAGAAAGATAAAAGACAAGGGGTAAAATATTTGTTAGGACTAACAGCAAGTCAGTGCCCTTACTGCAAATGATCACTTTAACTCAGAAAAGTGAAGAGGGAAAGGAAATTGTTACGATGACTTCGTTTTGCAGGGAGATTAGCTTAAGTGGAACAGAAGAGGTCAAGTCAGCAAGTACCAGTGGGAAGTATGAGACACAAATTAATCCTTCTCGTTCCCAGACACAACGTGGAAAAAGTCTATAAAAATATGGCAACAAATTATTTGCATGTAAATCAGCAAAGCCACAGTGACTTCAGAGGAACTCCTTCCACTTAACCCAACAGCCCATCAGGGCAACAGACAGGATCATCTCCTTCCTTCCAGGGCTTCTGAGAACGTTTGCATTTGCTTTGAGAGCAGACACTACCACTTATTCAGGAAAGGGCTTTCCAGGAGTGAGGGGGTAGAGTGTCAGAGGGAAGGAAGCCGCTGACAACTTTCATATCTACAAAATATTTTCTTAAGGCGAGGCTGGAGCTTTTCCCACTGCCTACTTGCAGCAGAGATAGCAGGAAGGGGCTTGATCTTACTCTGATTGCACATGAGAACAACCTGAAACTGCACAAAGGATGTTTTTTCCGTGGAAATGAGATACAGAGACCAAAGTTGCTGTATATAGATAAACAACCTTCTCTTCCTATACTATTTATTCTTTTAGTTGCACATTGCCAAGTAGAGACTGGATATCCTGAGATATTTTGGCTTTTTACTACTTCAGCAGCCATCTGAAATCTAAAAAAAAAAATTGTAGGCACCTTATAGGTATCTGAGTGCATTTGACCATGAAAATCAGGAAAATCTTAGAAATATAGTCTTTACAAAAGAGGTCTTGCTCTTACAGGTGAAAGTAGATTTTATTTTTCCTCATTGATCTTGACAGAAGCTGACTAAAAATTCAAAATCTCTCTTCACCGAGCTTTGGAACAAACTCTGTGGGATCACAACTGTGTTCACACCCCTCCCTTCTAACCCAAATGCACAGCAACACACTGAATTCACCAAGTCAGAGCTCTGACCACACTTTAGCTACTCTCCTGCTCAGCTAAAAGTCAAAGAAGAGAACTGAAACAACGCTTAAACAAGGAAAATATTCCCAACAGGAGTTTACTGGAAGGAACGACATATTTTGTACCTCATTTGGAAGGTAAAATAAACAAAGCAAGATTCTGTAGGACAGTAACAATCACCAAACAGCTTTTACATGAGGGTAGCAGAGAAATGGCCTTTCAGAGCTTGCTGATCTAAGAGAAGTGTTGAACTGGCAGCAAACTGGTTATGCTGAGATGTGACTGAGCCTTTGGACTTCAGGGGAGCCCTATGAAGTAGCAGGATGTGTCCACCCACACGAAGCTCACCAAGATGTCAGGCCCTAAAGCGAGCCTTCAGAGCTCAAACAATTCCCTAATAGCAGTCATTAAGAGTTACCAGGCAAACAGGAGCACCATGGAACTCTGCAAGTACCGAGAACTTCCTTTCCCCTAGGACTGGCATCTTTTTAGCACCTTCTGCCACACTGTCTTGAATTAGCTCACCACTTAGGATTTTATGCTGCATTTAGAAATAGGTGGAGCCACCAGCCACTGCTGAAGAAGGATGGTGGCAGGGAAACATTGCTCTTGAACTGTTATCAAACAGAACTACCAAAAAAAGTAGACACCAGGGGTGATGCTGTTAACACTTGATCCCAGAGAAATTACCAAGTGGGGAAAAAAGGCAAAAAAACGCAGTCAAACACACAAATGTTGGAAGGTCAATATCTAGCAATAACAATTTTGGAAAATATATTTTATTTCACAATGATAGGGGAATTCCCAGAGCAAGCATTCCTGAAGAGTTTCCTAACCTCTCTCTGGAAGGAAACTTGACTTTCTAGGAAGTAAAGATCCCACATCCATTTTGCAGTTAAAGAGCTTCACATCCTGAAAGAGCTTAAAGACTACTCCTGAAGTTTTTCATAGAACTGGAAACGAGCTGTCACTTTCCTAACCTGTGTACCACAACAATGAGCTTATTCATCTCCTTTTTTTACAGACTGTGACAGACTTTTATCAGTGCCCTACTCAGCAGAGGTTACAAAAGCATTGGTAAGGCAAGAGATGCCCATGCAATTAAGACTAAAAAAGTTGTAGACCTATCCATGCTATCCATGACAGAACCAGCAGGAAAAAAGCAAGGAAATTTCTACCCTCACAACAAAAACACACTAGCCTAATGGACAGGATCACAAGCTGTCCAATAAATGGCTTAAATTATTTATTGGCATTGCAATAAAGCAAATCCACTTAGAGGCATATGAGCAAAAAGGAAACCCACAGATTTCCAGATGTATTTTCCAGACAGTGTGTCAAGTTCCCATAATTTTCTTCTACACGCTTTTGCAGCTCCTCCTCTACTTTCATATTCAAGGATGTAGCTCCCTGAAATGCTGTGGTAACGAGAAGTGCCAGTTTCACAATCTTTATTGGGAAGAAAATGCAGAAAAACATTTAGGGGGAGTCAAGATATACATGTATATACTGTTTATCAGATCTGCTTGTCTCTGCAAAGAATGAAAAACCAAAATCATAAAACCCCTTGAAATCAAGTAACCCAGCTTGTCCAAAGAGGAGCACCAGAATTCAAGCTGTGTTGAGAAAGCTGTAGTTAGTATGCAATGTTATTTGACATTTTTTATCGTTATGTACATTTTTTTTGTTAACATTAAGAAAAGCAAGCTTCATTCCATTGCAATCTCCTGATTTTACATTTTTTTCCCAGACTTCATGAAAGTTCCCTGACATAGCACAGAATGCTGGAGACCTAAGTGAAAGAACACAAAGCTGAATTTCTGCACTTAATTGATTCTCCTTAAAAATAACGGCCACAGGGGTGGGAGGCCAGCAGGCTCAGGGGATTAGCAAGGGATCTGAGATATTTCCACTCTAAGTCAGTGGTTCAAAACCAGTCCAAGTCAGCACATGCTTGGAAAACCATTTGATGACCTACGTGAAATGAGCTGGTGGTCTCAGTAAAACTCCTGCTAGGCACATGCCTGAAGTGCAGTTAACTTTCTTGTTTGAGATCTCTGAAAATACTCCAAAAGGAAATAATCACTGACGTGTAGGTGTAAGGTACATAAAGGGCATTTGGGGTGGCGAGGAACAAAACCAGCTGTTCAAACCTGAACAGTGTAGAAGCCTGAATTGGTGGAATTTTTGCAATGAAGAGGTTACCTGTTGAACTGGAAGGACACACAAACACATCTAAACATATCTTGCATTAAACATCACCTCTCCCTGCGGGAGATTCAAGGTTTTCGGCAGACACAGATGAATCGCATTGGTCACCACTGAAGCAGGTGCAACTCAGGGCAAAAGAAAGGGAATTGTTTAGCAAGACAGCACCAAACAACTGTGTCCAAAGATTCAAGAAGGAGGAAGATACGGGAACAGTTTTAGCTCGGTAGAATGTAAATCAGTGAACTGAAATTCTCTCTCTTCATCAAGTCATTACACCACTATGCCAGAGAAAAATGTTATAAGCTCAGCGTTAAAACTCAGCCCACAGACCGTTTCTCCTACAGCACCAAGTCTGCTTTGATCTGTCCCTCAACAGCCCATCGAGTTCTGCGTTGTAAACCAGAGTAGCACCTCCTGACCGAGGAACTTTGATGTCTCACATCCATGCAGTTTCAGGTAGTGAATTTCTGATGAGTTTCTGAACACCTGAGATTTGTAACATTATCTCACAGGTCAATAGATGAACACATGGAAATCTGCTGTAATCAGGGCACTTCATTCCAGCCATGAACACGCTCTTACTGCTCTGTTTCCATACAGAAAGAGCAGTGTCAGGCAGCAGGTTTTTCTGTGTGTGGAGCATCCCACATGATAGAAATGAAGCCATTCTTAGGTTGCCAAGAAAGTTTCTCACACAACAGTAAAGGAACTTTTGCTCCACTGAAGTTCGAGTTCAATGGCCTCGAGTTCACCAGACTCAAGACTTAGAGGAACTCACCCAACTGGAATGACTGAACACCAGTGACATCTGGCTCCAAAGTCTGAGCTTTATAACCACTGTTATGATTTTGCAGAGAGCTTTGTCATTCTAATGTACTTGTCTTTTGTGCTTGCAACACTGCTAACACAAGATTTGGCTTTTATTGTCAATGAGCTGGTTTTTTTGCCCTATAACTACACAATGAGCTCCTCATACCTTCTGGACAGAAACCCTGTTGCCTTCAAAAGGGGTTTCTCCCTCGTGTATCATGACAGGAAGCACATGGAAAGGAACATAATCTTCCCCTACATCTATGATGCCCATTTTGTATTTCAATACGTCAAAATTCCCGAGTTTCGGATAAGTGATAGCTGCTTTCATTTAGCTGCCCAGCTTTAAAAACGGTATTTTCAACAGGGATAACCAAAGTTTGTTCCTAGTGTGAGCCAATAGTGTCCACATTACACTGGTGAGGGCCTCCCATCCCCTGCTCCTGGAGAACCACCTATCCCTGCAACTTTTCCACTTCCTTGATCGTAGAAAGTATCTCCACAACAGGCTCAGCAGGACCAGCACGAGCTCTGTCCCTCCAGCCTTTGACCAAAAAAACCCATTCCTTCTCTTCCCTCCCCCATCAGTTCTTTTTCCTCAGTGGAATTTCACTTTGAATAGTTCACTTCTAACAACTGCGGCTTTGAGGAGTCACACACCTCTTCCTCCTCAGACTCTGCATTGCCAGAAAGCTCTCCAGGATCAGACTGCTTCTCTTCCTCTGAATTTCCATTTGTTCTCTACTTAGCACACTCTTTCTAGCCTCAGGCTCCTTTGCAAGTTTCAACATTTTCAAGACAGGCAAAAAGCTTACAAAACATATACCAGAAGACACATTCCTTGTACATATGAGTTATGAGAGTCAAAGCTTTCAGCTTGCTTTTGGTTTTCAGGGAAACCACACATGGTGTACTAATAATGTGGATTAAAGACTTGACAGTTACAGCATTTTTTTCCAAATTATCTTTGTTGTCTCATTTTGGATCATATTGCAAAGAGAATTTTGGCCCAAAATAATAGCAGAGATAATATTAAAACTTATTTACTATGTTTCAGGTATGCAAAGGTCTCTCAAAGTTTAATCTTTATAGCAGTTTTTTCTTCAGTCAGTGGCTTCATAGTAATATCCAAATACCAGACAAAATAAATTGATTTTAAGGATTCAAGTCAGCAGCAGAAGTAGGATCAAGATTCAAGCTGCCTAATTTTCTTTTTAGGATAACCAAAAAAATCCAGTCAGAAAAATTGATAGACAAAGGCCAAGCATTATGCCCAACTTTTTTCCTCCTCATAATAATCATGTTTTCCTTTGAGAACTCCTAAATTTTTGAACCAAAACAAATCTCAAAAATAAAATAGACTTATTGTTTCACCTAAAAAAAGGTCCTTACTTTCATAAATGTTAAGGCACAGCCTCTCAAGATTTCTAGGACCAATGTCTCAAAACATCACTTTTTTGAGGCCCAGTCTTTCAGCTGGCTCTGGCTTCTCCTGATGTTCTTCAAGGTGGCCCAGCTAACAAAAAGTCTGAATTATACCCTGGGGTTGTGAGGGACTGCAGAGGCAGAGGGCAGTGGTCAAATTTTGAGAACTTCACTTGACACAGTGCTTTTATTTCACTTAGAAAAATTATGGTTAAGGTCCTTTCTTTTCCCCCAAATTAAACTTTCAATAGAATTTTCTTGTTAAGAGTGAAATTCTTTTTGTTGTCATCAGAACTTGGAGGATGGAGACAGAAGAAGGCCACTAAAGAGATTAATATTTTCCAAGCAGCTGTACTCCCTGTGGCATGTGCCCTTTACCAGAACAAGCAAATGTCTAGATAAACACTGCTGCAGGTCAGAAAAGCTATGCATAGTAGAATTTTTTACATTTAATTTCACATTTAAAACACAATGCAATCAAAGAAACATGAAGAGTACATTCATTACTTCATTTCTGTTAAGAAACCTGCCCAAAACTGCTGCAAAACTGTGGCATTCTTTAGAAGAAAACCCAATTATTTTAGTTACAGTAACAATTTAGGCCTGAGATTAATTTCACTGATGTGCCCTCACTTGAAAAACTCTGAAGAGAAGAAACATTTGTCCTTTTCCATTAAAGGCATGAATGCCCTAAGAGCAGTGAAATAATACTGCAGTGGTGAGCACCACAGAAATGCCTACAAATAAACTCAACAAATACATTTTTTCTGGAATGTTTACAGTGGAGGAATAGATCACACGCTCCTCTTCCTAACCACAGTGTACTGCAATGAGTGATCTAATGCAGATTTCACTTTGCATTTACTCCTGCAAGTTGCTTGCAAGGTAAGAGGGATTTTCCTGGACTCTAAATTTAAAAAAAGGATTTTTGGTTACAGCACTGAGCATGCACCAAGGGCCTCCACCTGTCCAGAGTTCTGGACTTTCTACCTTGAGCTGCAAATCACAGCTGAAGAGAATTCAGAGCAAACACCTTTTCAGGCCTTCTTTGCTAAGAATTGGAAACCAGTTGCCAAAAGTCAAGTAAAAAAACCAAACAAACCCGAAACAAGTAACTGGAAACCACCCATCACACACACAAAAAAAATAGAAATCTGTAAATGCCCCTTGCTGCATTCTGGCAAGCAGCTTTCTAGAAGCTGTTTTGCTTCCCAAATAGATAAATATATTCTTCCAATACTTATTTCAGTACTATCACAGCCCACTAGTGCTTTTTTTTTTCCATAGAAAAACTGAATTTTAATGTCCTTTTTCATGCAAAGTACTGCCTTCCTGCAGGATTAAAGCTCACTGCATTTAAAGCTAAATTGGCTGGCACCATTTAAGTCACAGTAAAACTACTCTCAGCTTGAAGAGTGAGGATTTCCCACAGTAGCACTCTGCATGGAATAACTTTAACGCTAAAAAAAAAAAAGGGGGCAAAAAAAAAATCAACCTCAAAGCAGGGATTCTGCATCATCTGAATCATTGCGGTTAATGCATATAAAAAAGACAAAATATTTTTCATTATGCTTTTTAGGATGACTTCCAGGATCCCATTTGTATATCCTGACAATTGCCATTTGCATGACACTGCAAAGCCAACAACATCACTACAAAAAAATCACGTCACTCTACTTGCACAGCAGAAACAATTCCACACAAATTCAAAGAGCACAGGAAAACGCCGTTCACTGAGGAACAGTTTCTTCCCAGTGAAAGGTGAATGTACTGAGATTTCAAAAAACTGTTTCATATTCAATTTTTCACACTTTTGTTTATTTAGGGCTGTTATGTCAATAAGAGATACATAATTCCAGCACCATCCTAAAAATCATGTCTTTCAAATACCCACTGTCTCAATTCCAGTAAGGCTCTGAACATTTAAAATTTCCATTTTCACTCTATCTTCAGCACTGTTCTAATTAGCCGATAGACCACTGTTACCTTATCTTTGTTATTCATACTTTAAATATTAAGAATGAAATAATAAATCTTCTCTTATGTTCTCATGGTATTTGTTTCTCTTCTGCACTTCCTCTGGCTTGGACAATTCCAAGAGCTGAGTTTTATTTTGTTTCCCAGGTCTGTTTCACTTTAGGGACATATTAATTTTTGTCAGTGTTTCCAGTGAAAAGAATTCAAGAACTATTTCTACAGAGTGGGCCACATTCCATTAAAGCCAGTAGAGAGAGACTCACACAAAACTTGGATGGGACCCATCAGATCCTTTAATATCCTGTTTTCCTTTTGTTTAACCTACAATTGTTCTGGAATCCAAATATGTCAGTTAAAATGATAAATTAGCATGAATATTAGAAATGGACTTCTCCCAAAACTTTGCATTTGAATACTCAAATACTGTTGGGGACATCAGATCTCAGCCTCAATTATGGAATTCATTTTCCCACCAACACTGCAATCAACTGAATTAAATTCCCTAAGGTCAAACATCAGGCTTGGGTTCAATATTTAATTACAGTACATGCCATACACAAGTATTGCTGCTTAATTTGGCATAGAATACAACTTACAGGCACATCATATCAGCAGTAAAATACTCTGCAGCTCTCAAATACCTTTAAGGGTTGAATTTAAATTCAAAATAATAGAGGGAGGTATTTTGAGAGAGCAGCTTGAGAGTACTTGCAGAATTCTTGAGTTTAGGCAGTTGTGTGGGTCAAAGATGACCCTTGTCACTTCTCGGGCTGTTGATAATCATCACCAGCTTGCCAAATTAACAATTAGCAGAAACATGGACCTTGCAAAATAACTTTCAACCCTGTATTTTAGGCAGATGAGCCAGAAGCTACATGGTTTTGCATCTCTAGAAGAGAACATTTGGTTGAGTAGGCAGTCTAGATTTTCAGATAAAGAAGAAATATCAGACATTTATAGGTGCCATTTGTATTCTTTGCCTCAAGGATTTTTTTCCCCAGGCTTTTTTTTTTTTCCCCAGTAATTCTTTGGCGTCATTAATATCAACCAAAAATTATAATGAAATATGGTTACTAGCTTTCAGAAGATCATTCTTCTGACCTTCTACAAAACTGCTTAGCCTCAGTTACGTGATCACATGTGGCTAACATTTAAAAATGTAGGGCTTTTTTCCTTTCGAGCTTATTCATATGACAATTAATGAATTGTGTCAATGCTAAGCCTATTCCATTTACTGCAAAGTTATTCCTCTTGGGGGGAAAAAAACCAAAGAAAGATCCTGGCTTCTCTAGATAGTCATGGTGCCAAGTAAATCACAGTTGCTATTATGGCCAGAACAGGTACCACCTCCCCCTGCAACAGCTCATGCAAGCACTGCCAAGACTGTACCAGTTTCCTTTGGGCCATTATGGCAACCCAACCATGGAGGGACACAAACAGGTGAGAAGCATCCTTAAGGGATAGGAATTTCCATCCAAAAACCCCACCAGCTGCTCATGTTCACAGCAAAACCAGGTCAGAATTATCAGTGATTGGTATCTCTCTGCTTTGGGAGAGATGGACTGTTGTTCTCACACTGATTTAATGATCCACGGAGTGTCTGGGCAAAAGAATCCTGTGCATGCTCTGGGTGACTCGGTGGCATGTGTGACAAAATGCCACCCTTGGTAGATGTGTTGATGGACACTCAGTCCCTTTATGTCTGCTCCTGATGCTGGTAACCACATTCCCATCAGGCACCTAGTGAGGATCCACCATTCCCACCCACGCTGCACAGGTACAGACCTCTCACCTGTAGTCATGTATCTTTCATGGGCAATGAACACAAGGACATTACTTCTAAAGATAACAAAAGCATGCCTCTAATAATGCCACAGGGACAAAGAGCCACCCTGGGAAGAAGCCCAAATTTGCAAAAAATTCCCATCAACTTCAGTAGCCTCTTACAACTGAGCTAAACTAGAGCAGCACATTGTTCAAAGCATGTGTTACTCTTGCTTATGATTACATATCATGCATTTATTTCCTGTGCTGGAATTACAGAGTATTCCAAGTTGGAAGGCACCCACGAGGATCACCAAGTTAAACTCTCAAGAGAATGGCCCATTTGGGGATCAAACCTTTGGCCTTGGCACTTGTTATCATCACCCTGCTCCAATCAAGTGAGCTAATCTCAGAATAACATGCATAATTTTGTGTAATACACTTGTTTTGATTCCACCAGTAGACTTTGAAACATCAGAGAATGCCAGGTCCAGTAAATCTATTTGTTAAAGCACCCACATTTCCTGGAACCTTACCCACCCCAACTGCTCAACCCCAGACCCTCACCAGGTAACATCCCCAAGAAGCACTGCATTTAGCATTCTCAGAAGACACACATGGTACCTGGCTTTTGTGCCACATGCCTCGCCAGCATCACCCCAGCATCTGAAAGAATCAGTCCTCTCGTTTGTCCAAGGAGTTCACGTGTGACATGGTAAAAGAGAAGGTGTTTTCCCAGTACTACCCAACAAATCATTGCAGGCTCTAGGACATTTGTATCTAAAGAGTTACATCCAGACCTCCTAGACATGAGGCACCAGAGCCATCCCTTCCCCTGCTGGCACACAAGAGCATCCCAGTTACTGTTGTTCTGTAAGGACTGACTGTGTTATCCTCAGTGTGGGACCATCAGGTCAACTGCAGGGAAAGGCTGACCTTTGCAGCGTGGTCATTTCAGCACTGTAAGTCACATTCAATGCAGGTTTTTTCCATTTCAGTTTCTCAGGAAAGAAAAAAAAGTGAAGGCTGATGGTGAAGGAAGAGCTAGAGAGGCCTTGCAGGAGAGACTATAAACAAGGAAGGGACCATTTATTAGTGGTGCACCCTTCAGCACTGTAGTTCACAAAGAAACGTGAATGTGAAGAATGCAAAGAAGTGAACACTCATCACTTTTTTAGCCATAACAAGTTACCTGAAATGGGCTGACAAGGCTGTGTAATGGTATAAAGTTCTGTAGGCAGTAAACATCTGTAAGAACAAAGACCCTTTCTTGATGAAAACCACGCTAGCATTTCATTTCCACCCCTCACTTGATTAATAAAAAATACAATGCCACAGGAAATCTGCTTATATACAAATCTAATTATTACAGACCACAAGGTAACGAGTTGGGTGGATGACATTTTCTGAGCACAATCATGTACTCCACAAGGCCCTAAAGGATATCCTGCAAGGGACAACATGAAACCTAATTTCCATTCAACTTAATGGTTAAAACAAAGTTTCTAAATAGTATAAATAAGAAAAAAGTCTGAAAGATCTGTAACCTTTTCCTTAAAAAAAAACCAAACCCTGCATCTCAAAGCACAGGCACGCTGGAAGGAGAATGAAAGGTTGGCACATCAATCATCTGCAAAAGGGAACTTTCCCCATGTGTCCAATGCGTTCTGCCTTGAACTTTATTATTGAACACTGAAAAGATTTGGCATGCTCTTCATCAGCATTTGGAAAGTTCCAAGTTATCTCCCTGATAAAATGATTGCATTTTCATGGCACTAATAAATTAAAATATATATATATATATATACACACCTCGGAGAACAAGCATTAAGAGTATTCCTAATTTTATACAGTCATCTGGATATGAAGTCATGACACCAAGTAATTTTTTACAAGTACTGTGAGAATAACCAGGAGGCTCTATTAACTTTACCACACAGTCTCATTACAACTTTTAAAGTGCTCAGCAGAATAAAATGATAGTCACCATGAGCTCTCCAGATCCGTGGGATCTTGAACAGCGAGCGTGGAAACCATTGCTGCCTGCACAAAACAGAAAGCTGAGAGGATGGAATAAGGAAGGAAATGCCTTTTGCAGCTTGGAAGCTGTTTACAATTTGATGATACATCTCCAGCTCAGAAGACAGACAGCATAACATGGCTGCTAACTGCAAAACAGCATTCAGTCCAAAAAATCCTGCCCTAAATTTTGTACAGGTTTCTCTAATAAATACAAACCCACATATCCCTTACAGCCCAAATGCAAAACAACATAGATGCTTTAAGTGAATGCAAACTAAACTTCAGTTCATAGAAAACAAGGCTCAGGATTGCTTGAAAACATACACAGTCTATGATGTAAAAGACTGGACTTCAACAAGACAGCAAGAGCTTTTCACTAAGGGGACAGCACAAGTTCAGAGCTAAATGGAGCGAGGTTTCTGTGCAAATAGGGAGTTAGGGAACGTCTGGGCCATCTAAGCATTCAGTTTGATTAAAGGCAAGGCATAACTTCAGGAAGCAGCTATATGGAAGTTCTGTAAACATCTGCAAAGTTCCTAAAAAAGTAAAATTCTACAGCAAAGCTGTAAAAAGAGATGTTCAACCTTAGCTCTCTTCCCACAGCTGTAATAAGCTTATTTTGTGCTCCGTGTTTGCCACCACACCAAAGCAGAGGATTGCACAGATGGAAATCCTGATTGCATGGCTGTCACTCCGCCCATGAAACAATACTCTGAATTCTCTAGATGCATTAAAGAATGTACGCTGCTGACTGCTGAACTCGCACTGCAATTTGGGTCAAAAGAAAAAAATCAGCTCACTACATACAGATGTCAGAGTAAATCCCGGTGAAATATGGCAGGCCTTTTGCACACTTTATGTCTTCCATCAGCTTTCTGCTTTCACTTGACAACACAGTGGAATTTTTGGGAAGCAGAGATCAGATATCTTAATCTAGCTGAGATTTCAAACCTTTGCAGCAGGGACTGTCTAATGCAATACATAAGGAGATTGGCATAAAAGCTGGAAGTACATCAGCATAAATCCTACTCCTCCAAGTAAAAATTATGTCATCACCATCATGAAATAGAGATAAACTTCCTGAAATGAGCTATTCCATCTTGAGCTGCTGTTGAATTTTCAGTCTTCCTGAAGTGTCCATCTAGGCTGTAAATTCCTCAAAGCAGGAAACATTTTATCTTCAGTAGTAAGAAGAGACCGCCAAGCACACGGTCTGTGTTAAGTAATGTACACACTGAGCACAGTCAGAGCACATAACTCCACCATATCCAACGGGCAATATTGAAAAATAGCCTATTTTGAGCAGAATACAGGAAAGTTTTATTATTTTCTACACATGTTCCAAGCAGTGTTTCCAGCAGGACTTCCAAGTAATTGGCTTGTTCCCAGAGCTCCTGGAAAACCCTTTCCTTCCTGCAGCATGCTAGAAAGCACTTCAGTATGAGCATGGATTCCCCAGAAAATAAGCAGACAGGAATGGAGTACAAGAAAAAAAAATGAAGTTCACAAGACTGCACAATATTCTTCTAAAGGCTCCAAAGGAATCCTTTTGCAGAATTAATACCTGAAGCACAAAGTGAGTGGAGCTTTAGATAAACTATTTGATCAGCTGAAGGAGAGTCAGATGGGGTTTGGGGAGTTTTCAGTTTGCCATGGGCATGAGAGTCCACTACAGACAAAAAGCAGTGCCAACAAAGACTGAAACTATCTTATGTCATATCCTAACAGGTCGTTGTATTGGTTCCCTTATCACCACTTAAAACTGGTCTCAGAGAAAGCATTCTGGGGCTCTCCACACTTCACCTCAGACTAGGACACAGCAACCCAGGGAAAAGCTGTGTCAGTGAGAACAAAGTGGTACAGGTCTCTCCCAGATCACAGCAAGATCAGGAAAGATTTTACCAGATCACATCATCACACAAGATGCCCCATTTCTGTCGTGGTTAGCTTATCAGGAAGAATATGCAGCCTTGTGAGAAACCTTGGACCTACCTCAGGTTGGTTTGGGGGTGAACCTAAGGCTTTTGAGGTGCATCGGGCTTATCGCATTCATAGAGCAGCTGTTTTGAACATAGTGAACAGCTCTCCCAGCTCCCGGAGCCGCTGACTCACTGCACAGAAGCCCTGCAGCCTGGTGGTGTGCCATGGAAGTGTCCACAGCTTCCAGATACAGAGAAGGCTGGGGGCAGCACTGATCAGCTACTCTGGCCAAATATAGAAAACTCTCAGATTACACCGAGGTTTCTGAGATGGCAGAGAAAAAAAAGATGGGAAGAAAAGACGTGTCTAGGAAATCTCAGGCATACAGTGGCTGTAGCCAGAATTCCCGTGGCTTTTATCACTAAAAGTTACAGTTCTGGTGGGTCAGAGCTTTCCTGCAAATCAAAGCATCCACATTTGACTGCCTTTTAGAATTTGCATTTGTTACTGTCACAGAGAAAACCACAAGGCTACCGACAAAAAGCTGCCTATCAGGTCATCAGCCATAACAGGGCCAAACAAAACTTCTAATTTATGTTCCTCAGGTCTCATGCGCTTAACCCAGGCACAGACCCTTAATTTGCACTGATGGCACCTGGATGCCCACGCTGTTTTGTATATCCAGTCTGTCTTGGTTTGTAAGCTCAAACATGATCTTATGCACTGAGTCCACCGTGGTGCACACAGAACTGCACAGGATGTTATGCCGCAGTGATTACATCTCAGTTCCCTGGCTACTGCCTAACATCAAATCTCAGTTTGTTTCCTCATCTCTTATCATAAATCACTCTTGAAGTGACTGCCAAATGAATGAAAGGGAATGCTAAGAAACATACAGGAACTCTCACCAAGGAACCTAAACAAATCATTATAATTAGACCAAAGCAAGGACCCACCCAGAACAGTTTGCAGTTCCCCCAAGCAGGGCTGCTCTTCCTATGCAAAGCATTATTCAACCAAAGATTTCTTTAGATGGGGCATCCCCAAATAATTTAGCTCCTCCCAGAAAGAGTAAAGTTCTTAGGTTTTTGAACTGCTCTGTTATTTCACAACACTTGGAGTTATTTAAACAACTCTTCATGCCCCTGACACCAAATGCAGTCTTTCCCCCTTTCTTTCCCAAGTCAGCTTTTCCTGCTGTATGGGGCTCAGCTCCTGTATTTTCCAGAAAGAAGCCTCTGGAAACAGCTCCTGTGCTGGCCTGGCATGAAAGTGCAGCTCTCCTTTTAAGCCTTGCCTTTGGCCTAAACACTCAGTTCTAATAATATTTGAATGGCATCATTTGATCAACACCAGTGTAAAGTTCACAGCTTACAAAGACTGCACCAGAACAGCTCTTCATGGCTCTCTAGCTCAACTACAAAAAAAAAAAAAAAATCAAACATCTCTCAAAAATGTAAAATCATATTTATGCATATATACACAAATCTTCTAACAGTTACAGTAAAATTACTTCTCAAGCTCAAAGTTGAAAACAGATGGCAAGTACAGCATGGAGCATCTGAGAGTGCTTTGGTAGCCCAGCTACAATCGCTTATAAACACTGGTTTGGGATCCTTCTCTCACCCACCCCTGCCTATTGAAAATTCTCCCAGCTAAATCTCCTGAAGTTCTCATCAGTCCTTTTTCCTGCTATTTCCTGGTCACATTGAGGGTTTGTTTTCTTTCAGGACAGACATTCCCTGCTGTGCTTTTCCTGGTTTCAGACTATTTTTAATATTTATTTTGAGTTTCTATGGGAACAGGGAATAACAGATGGTAAGAGTTAAAATTATGCCACAGGAGACATTTATCATCGTAGCTCTGTATAATGTGAGCTCTTGTTCTCCGAATTTTTCCCCGAGCTGGACACTCCCCTCATTATTTTATGATGGCTACACTAATGAATGTATATGCCTAATGAATAGTATAAGCCTCTCAAATTTATCAGCACATGTTTGATGGGCTATGGTAATTGCATTAATGAGAAAGTGGCAATGTTTATTTCTTGCCATTTCTCACCACTACTGAAAGAGCCAGACTTCTGATAGCAGAATTCATGCTTACCTCAGTCCACAAATAAATCACATTCATTTCTCTGGTGCCAGGTTAAAAAATAAAGGTATATAGTACCATTAAGGTAACTGAAATCCAGAATGGGTTACATAAAATATAATATAGGAGCATTTTATGCAACTCTGATCCTTCAGGGGGATCATGTACCTCTCCAGTAATCTGCTCACTCTAGGAAGGATCCAACCAAATAATAAATACAGCTACCACCAACTTAGAAAATATTGTGTGCACCTGTGAGACCTGAATCTGAAAGGTGGGGAGTACTGAACTTGGGGTCCACACCAACACAGGGACAACTTTCAATACAGACTCCAGAAAATGTTTGCAAGTGTTATTCTGTCTTTCATTAGGCTTGGGCCAGCTGAACCAGTTTCACTTGTCACCCAAGGTAGGGGATGCTTGGCTAGCAAATAACCCTAATATCTTCTCCTTATAAGTTTTAAAAATCTCATTATAATGTCAAGTATTCCGAAATCATCAGTTTTCAGAGACAAAACTCTCTTCCAAAGATGTGAAATGATTTCTTGGAGCAAATCACGAGAAAGACCACAAGAGTTGAGCCATGCCAGTCTCCCTGGGAATCTTCAGCATCACATCCCAGCAACCTTGAGTCACTAGTGGGGATCTGCAGGGCTCCAGTTTAGGTCTGGTGCTCTTTAATGTCCTCATGAATGATTTGATGCAGAGCTTGGAGGTACACTAAGTTTGCTGACAGCACTTAGCTGGGAGGAGCTGCTGACTCCCTCAGCAGATAAACCCTGGCAAACCAGAGGGCTGGGCAATCACCAACCATAGGAAGCTCAACAGGAGAAAGTGCTGGATTCTGCACCTGGGATGGGGCAAGCCCGGAGGTACAGACAGACTGGGGAATGAGAGGCTGGAGAGCAGCTCTGTGGAAGGGGCCTTGGGTGTCCTGGTCGATGGTGAGTTGGACATGAGTGAGCAGTGCCCTGGTGGCCAGGAGGGCCAAGTGTGTCCTGGGGCATCAGCCAGGAAAGGGAGGGATTGTCCCGCTCTGCTCTGGGCTGGGGTGGCCTCACCTTGACTGTTGTGTGCAGTTTGGAGTGCCACGGTGTAAGAAAGACATTGGGCCATTAGAGAGTGTCCAAAGGAGGGCAATGAAGATGGTGAAGAGTCTGGACAGGGAACAGCTGAGGGCACTTGGTCTGTTCAGCCCAGAGAAGAGGAGACTGAGGGGAGACCTCAGTTACAACTTCCTCAGGTGGGGCAGGCAGTGATCTCTATCAACCAGAGATGGGACTCGAGGAAACAGCACAAAGTGTGGCAGGGGAAGTTTAGGTTGGATATTAGGAACAGGTTCTTCACCCAGGCTGTAGTCAGGCACTAGAAAAGGCCCCCCAAGGGAATGGTCCTAGCACCAAGCCTGCCAGAGTGCAAAAAGAATTTGGACAATGCTCTCAAGCACGTGGTGGGATTCTTGGGAGGACCAGTTCAACTTCTATGATGTTTTTGGGTCCCTTTAAACTCGGGATATTCTATGATCCCCCCTAGAGAGACGAGGAGAGAACAGCAGAGTTCCTTGGGTCTCCCCAGTTTGCTCAGTTACTGTGGTTCAATGCAAACACACAAAGCACAGGTCAAATTCTCCCTTTGGGGCCTGGCAGCTTGTGCAATACAGCAGTTTCAGGATAAGTGGGGAACATTTGATTCATACTATCTCAAGTACCAGATACCTTCAACTATGTTTGATCTCCTAATGATACAGCAGACACAGAACATCAAGCAAATTCCACACGATCAGCAACCTTAAAAATGTCTTAACAGATTAATAATGCTCAGAGTAACCAGGCAGAGCTAACAAAAAAATACCCATGTACATAGAATCATAAAATGGTTTAGGTTGAAAAGAACCTTAAAAATCCTTTCATTCCAACCCCCCTGCCATGGGCAGGGACACCTTCCACTAGACCAGGTTGCTCAATGCCCCATCCAGCCTGGCCTTGAACACTTCCAGAGATGGGGCATCCACAGCTTCTCTGGGTAATGTATTTCCGTGTCTCAGCTGAAGAATTTCTTCCTGATATCTAATCTAAACCTTCCCTCTTTCAGTGTGAAGTCATTTCCCCTTGTCCTAGCACTGCATGTCCTTCTAAAAAGTCCCTCTCCAGCTCTCTTGAAGGCTCCCTTTAGTTATATAACCTGAACCCTGTGGAGCACCACTCATCTCTGCTCTCCACTTTCTCATCAAACCATCAACCACAACTCTGAGTGTGACCATCCAGGAAATTCCTTATTCACTAGGCAGTCCATCCATCAAATCCATGCCTCATGTGGCCACAGCTCTGAACAAAGTTTATTGAAATAAACACTGAACTGTGAGCATTTTCTCTAATATACTAGTTTGAACTCTAAAAGTGGCAAAGAACTTGAAACTAGAAATCTCAGTAGAGCTCTGCTCTCCAAAATGTACGAGTTGCTATAAAGTAATAGCTTACAATTCCCAAGCTAGAACGATACCCAAAATGAATATCAAATGCAGATTAAATCCTCCATAATTAAGCTGAAATCCAGAACATGGGGATCAGTCCAGACTTTGATTACTGTGTGTACTGTTTTTCTTCAAGTTGTTTGAATTACTTTTCATGAAAGCTAGTCATTGCAAAGCTGGGAACAAATGATCTGGAACAGCAGGAATTGTTATTCAAAGGCAATAGATATAGAACATAAAAACAAAAAAATAATAATCTCATGCCTACAAAAAGGTTGTGTGTCACACATAGGCTGATTTCCAAAACGGACAACTATGGACAATGCCCACGCTACCTGCTGGGACCAACCAGGCACACAGGGAGGAAAAAAATTTTTGGGACCATTAAAAAAAGATAGTCTTAATAAAGATGTGCTGCAGAATCTTTACTGCTGCAGATCCACAAAACAAACCAAAAAAAAGTAAGATTTGGTTTCCAAATGAAATGTTTGGTGCCTAAGCTCAGTAAAGGAGCTTAATTGTACAGTTAAAGCCACTAATGAAAAGAATTGCCATTTAAAAGGCTTAGGCACTCATCAAAGTGGAACCTGAGCACTCCTCTGTGTCAAGAGCAAACAGCTTCAAAGGGGTGACCAAAAAGAGGAAACAAGTTTTTACGTGGAGAAATTGCCCCCTTGCTTGATTTAGTGGCAAACCTGCCCTACAACATCACAAGGGTTACACAGATTGTCACAGGAAGCTGGGGTGTGATCATAAATGCCTTCAGAAGACCTCCCCAAGACTAATTCAGTCCTTCCCAAAGGGTCTCTATTTCTGTGGCTCTTTACCTTCTGTGCCAACTTGCACATGTGCAAAGCCCATGCAAGGCTCCATGAAATCAAAGGAATTAACTCAGGTACTCACCCTTACACTCTTAACAAGACATTTGCCAACATTAATTCATTCTTGTCCAGACTGCTGTGAGCAGTATTCTGACTTCCAATTCTCCAGCAAAATCACAAGCATCTGACTGTGGCAAAACCACAGAAAAATACTGGGCAGAAGTTGTTGCCATCATTTTTTTTGTACAAAGGTATCTATTGGGTCATGCCTCAGTCTGGGTATTTAGGCATAAAACTAGCATGAGGTAATCCCTCTACTGAATGATTTAATTGGGGGTTTAAAAAAGCCTTTTATTCTGACTGAAATCAGAAACATGAGATACTGGACTGATTTTAAAACACAGTGATGTAAACCATACATGGTCTCCCTCTGTGATTTATATTTACATAAATATTTCATTCATACATCTTTCCTAACCTTCTTTGTGCATCTACTTGTCACTGAGAATCTCAAACTGCACAGAACAAGTGTTCCCACTTGCCAGATATTTAAAAAGTTTAAATGCATATTTAGACAAACTTCAGCCTCTCTTGCCATATTCCTATGAGTCTGGAAAAGACATGGATTATGGAGTTTACCAGCCCTGAATAGACAAAGAAAAAAATGCCAATTTTGGCATTCCATATACTAATAAGCAGCTTAAAGGATTTGGGTTTTCCTTTGGCTGGCTGCCATGCATTTCTTGAGAATCAAGAAGCCATTCCAAGCTTCCCAAGCCATTCCTTCCATATAAGGGGAGTGGAAGGGAGCTCTTCCTAGGATCTGTTTTCTCTTGAGATGAGTCAGCTGAGCAGGAGTGATATTTTTCACGCACAGTTCACTCCCAGTCTGCAAGCCTGCCAGGTTGCCCACGAGAGCCCAAGCACTGGCAGAGGATACAGCACAAGCGTGGTGCCCTCTGCTAATCCACACCAGGAATTAACAGCATGGCACAACTAATTGCACTGCAGGTCTAATGTGTCAGAAGCATTGCAGCAAGTTGAGAAACAGCTTCACCCCTCAGCAGGGAGGTGACAGAGCTCATTCATCTGAGGCAGACTAGGACCCAAGTAATTAATCCTAATGATCCATCAGGAACACAGCCTCGGACAGCCTGAGCAGATGAATACTGAACCCTGTACTGTGTTTATCCCAAACTTGCAGAGACCATCCTAAACACAACACCCCAACCAATCTATGATTTTAACTGCACAAAGCTCTCCTCCTAATGTAATTCTGACAACACAGCAGCCTTTGGAGCTCCTGCTCGTAGGTTTCCAAACCAGCTGCAGGCTGCTTGCACGAGGAAGGAGCCACCAGGCTGCAAACCCAGCTTGTGAGCCAAAGATCCAGGTAAAGCCCCTCCATCTCAGGCATCCACGTGGGTTCTGTGAGCCAGGGGAAGCCTTCAGCCTCAGTGACTCCCACGGGCCCACATGGAAGTGCACCAATAACATCACCATCAGTGAGTCTTGTTTTATCATCACAAGAGCCCTGTGATAGAAGTAAAATAAAGTTCTCTTGACTAAATCCGACCCAAATCTGTTTACAGAACAAACTTGTTCAGGGTGAGTTTTAAGTTATTTGGACAGATTCTTCTTTCTTCTTGTTGAGGGACAAGGGGAACATGCCACCACCACACCCAGTTTGCAAGGCTAACATGCAAACAGCATTTCTTTGGCATGTTTTCACTGTCATTTAGCACATGCACTGAGCAAAAGGTGCTGCTAATGGTGATACTGCCAAAGGACCTCATCCAGCATATATTGAAGCCAAAAGACTCCCTCCCAGAGCATAGAATAGATGCTGAATTAAAGCCATTGTGATTGGACATATGCAATACGTCCTTTCAGCCTTTACGCACTGGAATATAAGAGCTTGGGAGGAGATTGCACAGCTCCTTTTGCACTTCCAAAACAGAACAGCTTAGTAACTGCTCTGCAAAACACAATAAAAGTGGCCAAAGACATTGGTATTCCTTGTGTTTTCTGGGTTATAAATAGAGCACACTGCACATGCTTTCATTGCTTAGGATATCCTCCAGGGAAAGGCAGGCTGACTGAAGATCACTCATTTGTGAGGGCTTTTTACATCCAAACGGTTCAGGAAACCCATGTTTTGGAAGTTTGTTGCTATCAAAGCAGAATAAGTTCTTCCAAGTTGTGCTTCAAAGTAGATTTTCCCCAAATCCTTGCCAGATGCAACCAGAATCTGTTTGTGCCCAGCACAGCTGGTAACACATTTGTTCTCACTGAAATCATGGAAAGGCAAAGGAGAAATTAAAACATGGCAAAGTCACACTGGCACCATACTTCATTCAGAGATGACAGCACCTTGGTAGCTGAAAACACAGTTATTATACTGAGATACATTTTAAAATAATTTTGGATGGAAGAGCTACAAAAATTGGCACTTTGAGGAAACAAGCAATCAGCTGTAAGCTAACCATGGATTACATTTAGCTTAAAGTAGCATCCTTGTTAGGATATTTCAGCAAAGAAGAATGTTATAATTGACTCATTTCCAAGGTTCAGAGGTCCTGTAGTTTGTACATAATTAGTTTATCATTAAAAATTACTTTTCCTTAGTTCATACAGCCACAGCAGTGGTTTAACTCAGTGTTATCACAAGCTGTCGAGTGCAGATGATACCATGGAGTCAGATTACGCTGCCTTTAAGGTGTTGTAATAGTATTTACTGCACAGCACTTGCCTTGTTCAAGAATATGCTTCACTAGTATCAAAATTTGTGTCCTGAATATGCCTCTTACTACTCTGCATCCAAGAGTGTGACCAACGTCATACCACCCTATCAGAATTGCCACTATTCCTGAGAACTTGAAATAAGAAAGTGTTTTCTCTCATTTAGCAATAGCTGCCCAAAAAGAAGCTGCTGAACTACTCTCCAAGTCATGCAAGCCAACTGGCAGTTTTTAAAGTAGAAGAGGCAGGTAGTCTCCATAGCCACACTTGGAGCTATGACCAAGGGAAGGGAAGAACTTAGTGAATTAAAGGGGTTTTTGATGCAAGCAGTTGGTTACATTTGGAATTAATCATCTCACTAGAATGCTAAATTGTTAGGTCAACTCCATACAGCAGCATGATCATGGTGAAATAAAATCACTTACATTGAGATAGGGATTGAGAAAACTGCTCTGCAAAAGCATCAAAAACCAGTAAAGTCAAGTACATGGTTTGGAAATCGGGGAAGTTGCATATTTCACAATTTTCAAGTTTCCTGCCTTTAGAAGACTTGACTGTATACCAAATACAACCACCAATTCATTTGTTGCGTGTGTTTGTTTGAGTTATCTTAAATATGTAGTAGCTGGGTTTGCCTTTACTTTGTAATTTTTCTAGGAAAACACATGGACTGGTGAGCGAAGGAAGCAAAGGAAAAGAAGTTAATCACTCCAGGCTTGACAAGAGAGCAAAGAGACTCTACTGCAGAGTCACAACATCAACTTCTGTCTGGGACAAGAGAAGCTGCAGCCATCCCAAATGTTCACACATCCCTGAAAGCACAGTTTCTTCCATTCCTGAAGGAAGCAGCAATAAACAGAGTAGTGTCCAAGGATGGGAAAGGAAGACTGGTTTGCAGCAGTGACTGCTTAGTCCTAAGGAGTTTTTCAACAACTGTCAGCTACAATTTTCCCCTGATGCTCCTGATGCTGTCCATTCAGAGATGGTAACAGACCAGACAGACACTGGCTTGGCCCTTAATGACAACTCTCACACTCCAGTGGAAACAAAACAAGTCATCACATAAGCAAAAGCACTGCTGAAGGCCAGCTATTTATGGGCTATAGCCCACATCCTTAAACTTCACTTCCCAGCAGCACAAAATATTGACAGCTTCTTCAGCCCCTACTCCATAATAATGACAGCCCTCACTTCTTGAAAATTCACTTCCCCTTGCCCTGGGAACAAACATTTCAGCACCTTCATCTCCTGATAAGGTCCCCAGCCACCAACCAGCCAAGGCACAGATTCCAATGGAGTAGCATGGGCTGAGGGACCACAGGTGACCATTCAGCTGGTGGGACAAACCAAATATATATCAAGTCCATGCTGCATATGTTGCCTTCATTTGTCTTACACACAGATGCTGGTTTTCTCTTGGAATTGTTTCCTTTTTGTTTTTTTGTTAAACAAGGGATATTGAAGCTGGCTAAAGACTGGAAGTTCAATCAAATTTAACCAATAGGCTTGCAGGAAGGTGGAGAAAAAGGGAATTGGTATCAACTGAGCAGCCTCCTCAGCGCATCAGAAAGGGAATTTAACAAAAATAATAACTTCTTCAAAAAGAAAGTTTCCAAACCAGCTTTGGATGTTCTGAAGACAAACTCCTACCACAAAATTAACACTCAGATCTGCAAACCTTCATTGTGATGAAAAGTGAGACTTTGATCACAATCCCCTTTCAGCAGCCAACAACTCTGGTGAGAGCCCCAGGGCTGAGGTAGCGATAGCCTCAACTCCACTGGGTAACCCCCAGATCAGCAGGTCCTGGTCCACCCCTCCAACATCCCGCAAAGATCTGAGCTTCCTAAACTAGTGGGTCCTGGAAAAAGTGTCTGAGACCATGATGGGTAGCAAACAAAAGTTGAGGGAAGATGTACCAGCAGCTCAGGATGCTCTGATTTCACAGCTGATTCACCCTGAGCTGCAGCTCTCACTGCATCCTACTTCAACAGAAGATTCCTGATGGGTGCAATTTGCACGTTCACCTACGTTGTAAAATAGTCTGGCTAAGGGCAGGTGGTTCAAGGCTGCGAATGAAATTTTGGGCTCAGCTCCACCCACGCAGGATGGTTCCCTTCACTAGCACTGTTCCCAGCCCGCTGCTGTTGAAAAGACCTACATGACTGAAGGACAGCTGTTAAAATAACCTGTCTCACTGAGCAGGAACAGGTCACACACACAGCCAAGCCAGCAGGTACAGCCATGGTGATCTCCACCCAGCCACCACCACTGGGAGAGAGTGCCCGTGCCCCCAGGAGAGCGCCCGTGTGCCCCCAGGAGAGCGCCCGTGTGCCCCCAGGTTCCCGTGCTGTTTGCAGTGTTGCTACACAATAGCCCAAACATTCAGTCAGCCCCATGGCTTCTTACTCCTAGACTTTCAGCTAGGTCACATCTTACAACATGGTGATTTAAAACAGGTTATTCCCTCTGCTACCTAAGGATTTAAAGCCAGCTCATACAGATTATGTCTTCCTCCAGGCAACGTGAACATTCATCTCACCTGAAGGATGCAATAAGAAGGAATGGTCTGCTGTAACTATTACATGTGCCCAGTTTTAAGATTAAAAGTTCTTGTTCCCTATCCACATGGACACCACGTGTGTAAGGAAATGCTTTAATTAAATTCATTGAACTACAATGTGAGCCATAATTTAAATAATAGAAAAATGAGGTATTGAATTTCGAAGGATATTTTGTAATTGGAATGAGAGCAGCTGCCAAAAGACAAAAAAAAGCTTGAGGGCAAACAGAGTCTAAGGGTTTGGGCAACAGCAGGTAAGCAGAACACTGAATCTGAGATTGATTACATGGGTTTGTCTAGTTTGAAAAGAAAGAGACTGAAGAATTAGCAAAGTCCTCTGAAATAAAACTCACATGTTAAAAAAATACCAGACTCTGAACACACTCTATTGATAAACTGAAAACAGCAGAGTCCTCCTCCTGTGAGGACACATTCTCCTGTAGAGCAACAGAAACACTGTTTTGTTAGTGTGGTTTCACAGAAGTTAGAGTTGGTTCAGGCAGAATTATTTATTATCTGATTAGACCCTGCCTAATTTTTGCTAATTCTTGGGTGAAGATCCAGTGTGTGCTTAGAAAAAAGTTATCCCCTAAAATACAAACAGCTGAGGGAAGCCTTCACCAATTTCTGTGGTACTTCAATAGGGTGGAAAATGTTCCCAGTGCAAACGAACCTTGCAAGTCAGGATTCCCACAATTTGCTCCTGCCATTAAAAAAAAACATCTTACTGCGTGATCTGGGCAAGCATCCTGGCCATCTGAGGCTTCCAGGTTCTCTCTTTAAATGAAATCAGCATCTCCTGTCCTCACAGGGCACTGAGCAATGGGGAACTGGTAATAGTTTCAGGACAGGGGCAGCAAGAGTGCAGAATTGTGGAGGGCAGAAAGTACCATGGCATAAAAACTGCCAGGACCAACCAGCAGGGAAACATTTACCAGACCATCAGATGTACACTGTGCTAAACAGTAAATTTAAATATTCTTCACTGTCCAAAAATTAAGACAATAAAATGCAGAGGTCTCAGACCTAACCCTTCTCCCAGCTCTGCAGCAACCACTGCTTACTCAGTAAGAATATAAATATATGTATGAAATAAGTCTGAATGAAACTCTCAAACCCAATTCCCACTGGCTGCCCTAAAATTAACTATAAATATTTTAACAGGTCCATTGTTCTAGCTTAAAGACAGAAGGACTAGTAACATTTTACTTCAAGTTTTTCTATAATTGGCAATATTTTGAGAGCACCTGGAGACAAAAGCTCATGGGAGAATTACAGGCTTCATTGGAAACTATGGTCTTACTATTGCAGAGGGGAAAAAATGGATAACTAGATATTTTTCTAAGTCTCATTAACTTAAACCAAGTACAGAATTTGGGAGGAGTCTGACTCATGATCCTGGAATGTTCAGTGTTGTCAATATTGAATAAACTCACTGTCACACCTACCCTTTCTACATTTGTCTGGACAACAGAACTAAGCACAGATCTAGATTTGGATTTTGAACCCAGAAATCCATCAATGATCAAATTTAATCATGTCAACCACGCAGTTATGAACCACCTCCAATGAACAATGAAATCACCTTTATAAGTAAGCAACTACTGCAAAACCCATTATAAATAGCATAAAGGACCCAACTGTTTTCATTTCAAATTAACCAGGTTTGTTTCAAGCCCAAACCATTGCCAAAATAAACCAGAATGCCTATAGTTACATCATAACACAAAAGGCAACCTAAGTACCCCTTTTCTGAGGCAAAGATGGCATCTAATCAATTTAAGTTGACATTAGTTGTGCAGCAACAGGAGAGGCAGGGTATTGGGGCATTAAATCTTAAATGTCCTTACACAGCATTGAAAATTCCCCATGGGGTCAGATGCCTGAAGACCTACCTCAACTAAGGGCCAGAACAGAATAAGTGAAGGCACATAATTCTTATCTAGGCACACAGATCTGTAAACCCTCATTTTGAACAAATGTGTTTCTTCTGAAACCTATTTCAGACCTCCTCCCCTTTATTTTCCTGCAGTGGGCTCCAGCTGCTGCCAGACCTCAGTTTATGCAAATGGAAAGAAATTCCATCTCCCATTTAGCCAATGCCACAAAAATGACCCTCTTAATTCGCCTCAGGTTCTTTTCCAGAAGGTTTACTAGGGGTCGTAAGAGCAGTAAAGCCACAGAAGACAAACTTGTAGGAACAGCTTGGTCCTTGAGCCCATAACTCCACATGAACCAGCTCAGCCTTCTTACACTGTCCTTCTCAAAAGGGTCTATCGAGGGCCACAAAGATAAGCCTGCACATCCAGGGCAACCTGTGAAACTCCTCCTGCAAAAGCCCAGGAGATCTAAGGAGTCCAGGACCACTCATGTGAGAGGCTATAGGCTGGACAGTAACACTCCAGGTGCCATGAATGCTGTGCACCACCCTCAGCGCCATCCACCCTTCTGTGCAGGCAGGGTGATTTGCTAATCACCTAAAAGCTCCTTTCTGTGCCACAGGCCTACATTCAATATTTTTTAAGACACTTGCAGCTACTCACTGAACTCTTAAGGCCCCTCTGATGCAAGTCTTCTTGAAAGGGTTCAAGAACTTCACCCCAAACCTTTCCTTTTTTCTCCTAACACCCTTGCAACTGTACTGATTCACGATGATTCCTGCAGGTTACCTGCACCCATCCCAAAAGCAAGACTGCAACACAGGTTATCTGGTGCTGCTTGACCTTTCAGGTAGCTGTGAGTACACATGCAATTTAAAACCAGACATGTTGTATTATTGCCATTCACTCAGCCAGTAACTGGGGGATGCACAAAGGCAGGTATGCAGATATTCTGCGTGGGAGAAGGAAATGGGAAACATCTTCAAAACACCATAATCATTAAACTATAGGGGAGGGGAAAAAGTAATACAATCAGGCTTTGCCGATTCTATCATTACCAGGTTAATTTCAAGCTCATATTTTTGACTTAGCAGCTACACGTTCTCCTCTTACCTTTGCCAAGCACTCGAGCACAAAATTTCCCAAATGCTGAGGAGCTGAGGGCAGTGCAGGGGAGGTAGGACACAGGTCAGGCAGCCTCATGGGGTGCTGGCAACAGGGCCCATCAACAGCTCAAGGCACAGCAAGCAGCAAAGCAAGTCCAGGGTCCATCCAGGGATCCTCTCAGGAGCAGCAGAGGACAGAGTCAGAGAGCTGGAAACGTGCAGCACACCCTGGAGAGCCCCACCCAGGAGACAGCTGCTAAAATCACACATCTAACATCAGTTCAGGAGGGAGAGCCAAGTGCAGGGCTGGAGACCTACATCAGTCCCCAAGGAAGAAGTAATGGGCTGGGGCTGAGCTTAAATAGGGCTCCTGTGCCCATGGGAGTGGATGCAGGACTCAGGTTAAGCTGATCAGGGACATTACAGCCTATTAGGGCCCTCACAAGAAGCAGCTGGTATTACCTTTTTTGGAACTTCATCAGTGTAAGCAATATGGTAAAAAAAAGGTGAGCATTCAATAGAATGCAATTTGTTTGGAAGGAAGTTCACTTCTTCTAAACAATGAAGACGTAGCTTTAGGATTTTCACTTTAAAGAAGAAAGAGGTGCTCACCTCCACATTTTAGCCATGTTTTTCTTTCTGAGAGCCTAATAATAAGAGTGATATCATGCTTTTATGGCACTGATGTACACATTCATTGTCAAATAAAGCATGTCTATTTACTAAGTAGATAAAATTAAGTCATACACAAATCCTGTCACAGCCAGTTTCTGTAGTAAGACATCAAAGATTTCAAAGTGAGGCTACAAAGACATTCTGGCCATTTGGCGCAAATTCTAGAGAAAGGCTTTAACATGGATCACTCCTAAATTGAGCCCATATCCTCATGGTACAGGACTGGATTCTGGGTTTCATGAATGGTTGGAGAGAAAGAAAACCACAAGTCTCTCAGGGGAAGGATCCTGCTAAGGAACTGCCACAGTCAGTGGAAGCTCTCCAAAATGACTGTGACCCACTGACGTGATCTTCCACACCCAGAGCCCCCAGCTCTGCACCTGAGGGTCAGACTCACCCATGATTTCACCCCCAAAGTGTTGACAAGCAGCAGATAACACACCCTGGCATCACACCGCGCTGCCCCGTGAACCAGGGCTCTCCTTGCACAGCCAACTAAGCGTGTGGAGAAAGAGCAGGTGACAGGGGGGTGGCAGACATGCTTGCAGGAAAAGAGACACTGTCCCCCTTGGAAGTTACTTCTAACACCTTTTAGGCCTCTGTGTCCTATTTCCAAGAGCAGCTGCCCTCACCTTGTGGGAGTGGCTGTAGATTTGCAAACATTTTGGACTGAGGTGCCCAATAACCGTGGCCACTGCACTGCCAGTGGTAGCAGCTGCACAGACAGATTGCTTAGAAGAGATCTTTGCCCTTGTTGGTAGATGTCAGAGCTGAGAACAGCACCATGCTTCTCTTCCCCTCCACACTGGGGAGGAAACGGGGTTTGGCAGCAAGTCCTCTCTTAGTGCCTTTTGCAAACACACACAGATGCAGCATCACATCCACTCACAGACACAGGGAGAATGTGGAGTTGTTCCATCAGTAACAGGGAATCCCTGTTAGAGGAAAATGGTGCCACTTGGGAGACATTTTTCGCTGTCTTTTCAAGTACAGCCTGGGACAGGGAGTGCCACAGGAGGAAGACAACACAGTGAGGGGCTGGGGACCGTGAGTACCTAAGGCAGAGAAAGAGTCATAACAGGGCCAATGAAAGCAGAAAATCAAAGATTTCCCAACCAAGTCATAGGGATTTTGCATTTTAACTGGGCTCTCAGGCTTCAGTTTTAATTGGGCTTTTACTTGGTACAAAGCAGTTTTCAAAACCCGGCTTAGAGGGACAAAATGAATAGGCACAGTTCTCTGAGGCTTGGAACACTCAGAGCTAAAATGCTGACTGTTATCTTGGGCAGTTCACAAATAGTACTTACGCAAGCTGGGAACTGCTCCACCACTGCCAGCACTGCTGTAACTCCTGACCTTTTCCTGGACGTCAGATGGGAATGATTTTTAGTCTATCCGGTCTGGACTGAATTTGATCCCGAGCACCAGGGCAAGGAAAGAAAAAAGTTTATTCTCTAAAAGCTTTACATACTGGATGCTTAAAATTTAACGCTTGCCCCTTAGAGCTATATTCCTAGCTCAGAGCTGGTAAGAAGCAACATGTTTTTTGCTTTAATCCTTTCCAAAGACACATTCCATAAATGGTTAGCATCCTTGCCAACCACTCAGTCTCTCAGTGAGCCCACATACCAGCTTTAAAGTAAGCTCTTCTAAAACCAATGCAACAGTCCTGTGGGTTAAGTTTATATTATTTCCAGATTCGTATAGCTGCAGGCTCCTTTTTAAAGTTGCAAATGATAAGTCATCTCTTTGTTGCCAGTACCTTTTATTTTTTTGTTTAACTTTGTTTAAACTGTTCACTGATGCACTTAGTGAAAAACAGACTGCACTAGCTGTAGCTTAGCAGTGTGTGCTGTAGCAACAGGAACACAGTATGAATTTTGCAGCAGAAGGGGTGAAGAATCCCTGTTTGGACAATTCAGCCTAATAACTCCAGTACAGATATCAGTACTTAAATTCAAGCAACAAAAGCAACATATTGCACTGACACAGCACCTTTCACCTCAAAAGACACCAGTTGCACACTCTCAACAGCATAACTTGTCTAAAGAAACTACCCTAAAAAAAAAATACAAGTGTGTAAGGGACTTCCCTGTAGTTTCATGCCAGCTAAGCACAGGGGAAAAAACAGTCATAATACAGTCACTCCTCCTTCTGGCCCACTGGGGTTGGGTAAATTCCTGATTGCTTGCTGATGGCTTCATGTCTCCCTGTCCTGATCCACACAGAAAGCAGGGAACCAGGCACCAAGCACTTTCAGAACACTGGAGTCCTTGATTGTTCTCTGTTTCCTGAGAGACTGTAGAAATTTATTGCAAAAATGACACCACTCCCAAATTAAACTTTAGAAATATGGTTCTGTGAAATTCTCCTCTTTTCACCTTTTACTCTTTTTTCCCAATTTTGTCTTCCACTGTACACTCCATCAGTCCTGCCAGGGCTCACCAAAACTCAAGCTGGAGCTGAGAAAGCATTTGCTTCTCTTCATAAGAGGAGTTCATTTTCTCCTCTGTCTTCCCTGGCTTTGAACACCAGGACCTTTCTCCTGCTCCTCTGAGGAGTTTGGTGCCAGAAGCAGAAGCAAAGAGGAGCAAATGCAGAAAACTCCAGGGAATGATGCTGCCCTGTATCTTCAGACCTCATTCCATGGGGCCTCTTCCACTCCTGCTCACACCAGAGCTGCTTCTTGGTAATCAGTGGGAGCTCTTTGTTTACTTTAAGCAGAATCTGCTTTTAGCTCCCAACTGCACATGTGTGTGTATGAGATGAGCAGTGGTGCCCAGGGAAGAGTCTGAAATTGTTTTTAAATTACACATCCTGCAAACTCATCAGCCTCCGACTCAACTTTGATAAACAACTGGGAATTGGTACTGGAAGCTCCAGTCAGGACTGGATTGAGGCTAGATGGCTTTTTTTGCAAGTATGCTGTATTTATCAGTATGCTGTGCTTGACCCTTTTTATGGATCAGCTGGGAAACCAAAGCTCCCATGCCTGCCTGTGAACTCACACTCTGGTTCTGCAAACATTTATATAAACAACTTAATCCCACATACTTGACTGGTCTCCTAATTGAATATTTGCAATGCTTTGACTTTAGTGTAAACTGACTTCTCAGGAGACCATGCGGCATTTTCTATACTTTAAAAGTAAGACTGGCATTAATATTTAAAAAAAAAAACAAACCAAAACACCACAACCCAAAAACATTTTCTCCATGCCTTAATTCACTCTCAATTTACCTTTTGTCCTTCAAAACAGTGGACAAGAGGAGAAAAGGCAGGATGCATAATCAGAGTGAGGGTGAAAAAGCAGAGCTGACTAACAAGCATGCCCAGTTCCCCTTCACTTGCTCTGTTGTACTGTCATGGTCAGTCTGATTGCTTGGAGGCCCCCCAAAAATTCAGATATGGTACATCTACTTCTAAAATTCAGATCTCTAAGTGAGAAAATCCAGAGGGCTGGGGTTTTTTTCTGAAGTCTGATTCAGCTGCTTACCCTCTTCAGGAGTGAGCAGGAAGTCGGGATTCAGTGCACAGTTAACATGAATATTTATTGGCCTTGGGCATGCATAGGGGCTACTTCAGCACATCACAAAGGTACCAGGCTGCCTGGCACACTCTGGTACAGCTGTGAAGCTGCATAATTATTTTACAGGCAGAATGGAGTGAAGCAGCCTGCAAGGCTGAGCTTCCTCCTGCCAGTGCCTCAAGCTGAGGGCTGCAAGGCCTTTAGGATAAGCCTTGGGCTGGAACAAAGCTATTTCCCTGTCATTTCCCTTAACTGGTGTGTCTGACACTGTATTTGGGGGACATGCCTTGGTTACTCCCTGACTATTTATCTAAATTCTAACCATGTGATTAAAACGACTGGTTTACAATTGCCAGATCGCAAGGACCCACATCCTGGGATCTCTCGTGCTGATTTAAACCCTGAGATCCAGAGCCAACACAGAGAGCACAGCCACCCTCAGCCTTTTCCAGCACAAGTGCTCAGCCTGGGATGGCATCGGGTTTCCAAGGGGAACTTGTGGGCCACTGAGAGGGGGAAAAGACGGTCCTGTGGCTCATCTGCTGAAGCAAAACAGGCTCAGACCTTTGTCCAACCATAACGTAGTAGGATGGTGCAGAAAACTCACCAGGACTTTCTCTCTTCTCCAGTTCTCTAAGTGAACGAGGTGAGAGATTAAACAGAGATAAGCTGGGGCTTTGTTTTCCTTCCCCTGCCTTTGTAGGCTGTGGTTTCCCCCCATTAGCACCAGTTTCTCTGCTGGGTCAGGCACCCAGATAAGCTTTTGCTGCGAGTACCATCCAAGTGGTTTTGTCCAAGGCCCTCATCTGCTTTAATGAGGGTATAAAATAAATCCGGATGGGAGGGATAACCAAGCTGGTTATCAGAACTGGGCCCGATAGTTTTGCCTCAAGTTCTGCTGGCAACAGTGAATAAATTCAGTGCCAGCCATTTCCTCCTGATGCTACAGAAGGAGAGGAAGCTTTCCTAGCTGAGGAGATGCTGTCCCGCTGTTCAGCTGGCGAGAAGGTGAATTTTGGGACAGAAGGTCAGGAGAGGGAGTGTTCCCTGGACTGCAGCCTTGGTACTGCTCTCTGTAAGGGCAGGAGCCAAGAGGACCCGTGAGTGAACATGCTGGGAGCGAAAGGACACTAATTTGTTGACAGTTAACAAAGCTGATACTTGAGGGATGTGTCATAACATTCCAAGGAGCAAAACTACAATAATGGAATGTGTTTTCACTTGAGATAGCGTCTTTTTGGCTAATAGATGCAGAGAGAAACAGAGGACGAGCCTTTATGAGAGAGAGGGGGAGGTGAAACTCACGCCTCTGAACCCTGCAGCCACCTCGAAGAGAAGGAGCAGGCACTGAGACTCACCTGGACTCACTGCTCACTTGTAGTGTCAGCCCAGATCTCCATGTATGTGGAGAAAAGATAAAGGCTCATAACCAACCTCAGCCAAGTGCCATTGCTGGCACAAACTCCCAGTGACATCCTTAATGAGCTGCCTTTATGCCTTCAAATCCAGAGGCGCCAAAAGTGGGTTTGGGGAGTATAAAACAAGAGCGAAATTCCCACAGCAGCACTGCTCTCTTTAGCTGGTACTTGTAGAGAGCCTGTTCCTCTGCCAACTCCATAAAACAGGACTGGTACAGGGGGACTCATGATTTTTTGCTTCATCCATCCTGCACTGCTTCAGACTGAGACCTCCTTACTTGCATGTGGGTTTTTCCTCAGTGACACGACCTAAAATAAGAGTGCCAGGGCTATCAGGCATTTAAAAGAGACAGAACACAACAATAAGACCAGTTACTGCTCTCTGTTCAGCTGGATCTCTTAAATGTGTTCTGGATGGTGGGTTTGGCTTACTTAAGGACAGCAGGAAAAAAAGCCACGTCTTTGTTCAAGCATTGTTCTTCCTTCTGAGCACAACGGGTTGTGTTTTTTGTCCCACAGTGCGACAGGTTTTCAACACAACGGATGGAAACTCGCAGCTTTAAGATGGCAACAAATCACATTCTAGGGACTAGAATTTGCTTTTAGGCAAATTCCGTACAGGCATTAAAAAGATTCGTATCTCTTGACTATGTCATTTACATGCGAAACGAGTGTGTTTATCTTGTCCTGCAAGACCTCATTAGGAAACGCATCTGACATTCTAATGAAGGACAATTTTCACTTAGTGTTCACGGAGGATAGGCAAGCTCTGGATCACCTTTCACCTACGCACAAAGCCGGAGCTCAACGACAAAAACAGTACCAACACAGTGATGCCTTAGGTTTTAACTTTTATATTTTTCAAATCCTGTATTTCTTAGCATGTAACTCTGAAGTGTCTTGTAGCCTGCTGCTGCTGCTCTCTCGTGCTGGTTAGACATAACAAAGCCTCTCCAGGCTTGCTCTTCAAGGACACTCAGATTGTCCTATGCCCAAAAGGTGTAAACTAGGGCCTCTAGAGAGGGGGAGAAACTGAAGGAATTACATCATTAGCTAAAGTTTTAATTGGCGAATTTATGCTGATATGCAAATGAACCAAACCTATAAAAGGGTGGCGAACTCGTGACTCATCATCCATCGTGGGGTCCATTTTGGCAGTAGCCTCTGGGCTCCCCAGGGGGTACCTTTGAAGGCCTTTCAAATAAATATCACCTTTATTCCCTTACTCCTGTCTAGTCTCTGTTTCTAGGTAGCCTCTCAAGGCATCAGTAGTACTGATGGAGCATCATCCAGTACTGCCTGTCCTGATGCAATATTTTGGATTCCTGCTCCATCAGCTGGAATCCTGAGCAGCGGGCATGGTGCAGCAGAAGTCTTGCCACACAGTACTAGCCCAGCTCAGGCCTGTTAGCAGCCAGGAGGTCAGCTACCAGCATGCAGAACCAGCCTGTTCACACACAGCAAGCCAAAAGCATCCATCCTGGCATCCTCGTGAATGTGCAGCAGCCACTTTTCAAACCTGAGCACACCAGGCTATTATAGGTGCACAAATTGATGTGGAATTATTCAGCAGCCAGATGTCTAGTACTGACAAGGCCACTGAATTGCCAAGAGAAACAATCAGCTATTTCCAGAAAGTAACTGGGCTGGCAAGTCTACAACCTGCAGCAAAAGGAGTCAGAGTCCAACCCACCATTTTAATATAACTGCCGATCATCGTTATTTCCTGGCTACAGAGGATGAAATAAATTGCTGATCATCTTTTTAATTAAGTTATGTAGCTGCAGTACACACACTGCAAAGCCTGTAATAGCAGAAGTTGCTGTCACAGAGGAGCGTAGAGCAGCAGGCATTCTGAAAGTACAGTTTCACACAATTATCCAAAACCACGTTAAGAAAGCTGGGAGAAATTCGGGCTGTGTATACCACTGAGTCTACTGACTTGGAGTAACCAGTTACCACCCCGCCAACTGAAGTTAAAAAACAAACACATAAATAAATAAAAAAGGAACCCCCGTGACAATTATCCAGGGATGCATTGCACCAGGGCTGGCAAATTGACGAGCTGCTGTTCATCATACTATAAGCAGAAAAACTGAGCCATTTGGGGAGAAAACGTGAAGCCTCACGGACAGGGTTTCCCCTATTTAAAGGTTTCTTTCAATCAACCAAACCTGTTTGCAGCAAGAAGGCACTCCGTTGTACAAGGCTGGCCCAGCTCTGCAGCCGGGGAAGGGCTGGCACCACTCGTGGAGCCTGGAGCAGCTCCTTCTCCTCAGGGCTTGGTTCATCTTCCAAACACAAAACTCTTTCCCTGACCAAAACAGACAACAGAAACCAAACCAGGAGTGTGCCGCTTCTCCCCATCCTGTCCTCATTTCACTGCTTACAATCTCTAACCCCACAAACCCCACCTCCCAGTCTCCTTTCTTGTCCCCTCCTCACTGAGACGTGTGTGATGCTCCCAAGGACAGGGAGTTTGTCTCGCCTTTGAGTCTCTGAGTGGCCCTGCACTGCAGTCAAAATGGCATCCTCTTGTCCAAAGGGGAAGAACTGTTCATGAAAAACATTCACATAAAGTCGGCATTGAAGTTGTCCCTCTCTTCCCTGAAGATATTTTGCCACACCAGTGTTTGCTGGGCAGGGAGCAAGTGATATCCTCATGGTAAGGACAAGTATCACAGCTGAAGAGGGAAGGAGTGAGCAGTGCTCCTGGTCTAAGAGGAAAGAACAAGTGACAAAAGAAACAGGCAGGGGTTGAGGTGAACCAGCTCTTTAGATACCTGTTTGCTTCTGCAAATGCTGCTTCCTTGTTCTCTGTTCTTGCCAGAGACCATTTTTCTATTCAGACATGTACTAAAGCAGTGTTGGCTGGCCCTGGACACTCTCAGGCAGTCTCTGCTGTCTCACCAGCCTCTTTCTTAGAGAGAAAACCATTAAAGTTTTGTGTTGGTTGGTTTTTTTTTTTCTAATTTGGTATTATTTGTTTTGCCCTGAAATCTGACCTCAGGAATGGCTGATGAATGACTTTAACATTTCAAACAATCAATTTTGGTCGGAGATCAAGCAAGAACTTGGATGGTAAATGATTGGGAGGGTTATTGATGATGACAGACAGATGGTTAGCAAGAAATAGTATCAAAGTTACCTCCAGCATCTTGGCCCCAGTGACCCATGAAGCAGCATTTAATGGGACCATCAGCTCCATCAAGCCAAGGATCAGATATGCTCACCCTGTGAACAAAACACTCTGGAAAACAGCTGTAATATTCAACATCCTTTGATCTTTCTATTGCCTCCCAATATGCTTATTGCCACTTTAAATCAATCTCCTGATGACTTCTCAGGGAAAGAGGAGACTTGTCCTACAGCCCACGTGTCACACAGGCGTTCTGAAAATCTCTGGGTATTAAACACTCTCCAGCACATTTCTTTCCTGAGAGGGAGTCCTGTGTGCTCCTGTAAATTATGTCTGAGGTAAGCACATTTCTGTCCACGTAAGACTTTCAACTGTCATTCCAAAGGAAAAATGCCTCCTCACTTCCCCTCTGCAGAGCATTGCAGCTGGCAGTACAGTAGCACCCTACCAAGAGGGAAGGATCCCTATATATGGGCTCAGAAGTGACTTGGGAACTTGCATGAGGTAAGGGCATTGTCCTACGCTGGCACACGTCATTATTCCACGGGTAAAGCTTCTCTAGTCAGTAGCAGTGAAAAGGAAAAAAATACCAGAAACATTTCGTACAAAAGGTTCAGGAAAAATGTTTTCAGGTTTCCCAATCTTTTGGAAATATTTGAACTATTTGAAACCTCCCTCAACTTATGCACTGCAGAGAAGGAAATAGTAGGAAAAGGCAAGGATTTGAACCTATTTGGGTCTATAACAGGACACGGAATTTTTACAAGCCATTTTTCATCACAATGTTTTTTTCAAACTTCTCCCTCTCATCTCTCCCCACAAAGATGTGGAGAACCCACATTTTACTGACATCCCCTTTATAATTCTCTGACTTTGCTGCTTTGGTGCTTTTGGCAGAAGCAAGTGTCAACCCAGCTCTGGCTTGGATTTTAGGGAAATACCTCTATTTTGCATGGATTCACCTGCTGCTTTTTAGAATCTTTCCTATCCAAAGACCTGCAAGGCTCAAGTTATTCTGTTTTGCAAGGAATTAGAGGCAAAGGACACAGGACAGGGCAACCTGGCATGAGCCAGGCAGTGCTGTCAGCAGTCCAGAGATTCTGACAGCTTTCCACAACACAGAAAGGAGGCGGTGATATGAAATCATGGACAGGATATTAAACCAAAAGGAAGAAGCAGAGATCCTCCCCAAGCAGTCCCTCACTGTTTCTCTGTAAACAAACAAACGTGTTAAGGAAGGAGGAGCAAAAAGTCAAAATGCATTTTGCAACCAACTAAAGAAAGCCCTAAAAAGGGATGGGGACTATGAAAGCCAAGACACACAAGAATCCTGATAGAAAGAGAAGTGCTGGAAGTTAAAAAAGACAGTGAAACATAAGATGTCAGGGAGAGCTCCATCAAGATTAGAAAACATTTTTATTATACTTGGCATTAACAACTGAAATCCTCTAAATGTGGCTAAGATGTAGAAGGAACATCTACAATATTCCATTGTATATTAATTTTACACCAAGAGAAATGTAATGCTCTGGGAACAAGATGCCTCCTTGCTGCCAGCTGCCTGCTGTGCCAGCATGGCTTCTCACCCTCCTCACTCTACTCCTGGCCAAGAATCCTTCCAGAAGAGGGTCACTGAGGTCTGGGGCTGGAGTTTGCTGTGCCACAGGGCCTTGAGAAGGGAGAAGCCAATGTGCTTCACTGGGGACATGACCCTGCTGGCAGGGGAGACACCCCCTTTCCAGAGAGGGGATGGAGCCACAATTCTGTGACACTGATGGAGATTTTCAGGGTTAGAAATGATCCCTGTTGCTCCAGGGGGCAACGCACCCTCAGCACAGGGTGTTACCCTTCGGGTTTTCCAGCCTGGCAGCTGGAGCCCCTGGGCTGCTGCACACGCACGTGCCCGTGCTGTGAAGGGTGCAGTGGAAACTGCAAAAATGCTGTGCTGAGACACCTCTGCTTGGGACATCTTGGGGAAAATTTCCCCCCGAAAGGCTCAGCAAGCACTGGAACAGCCTGACCTGGGAAGTGGTTCAGTCACCACGCCTGGAGGGATTTAGTAGTCCCTGGCACTTAGGGACATGGTTTAGTGGTGGGCTTGGCAGTGTTGTGTTTATAGTTGGATTTGATGATCTTTGCCAACCTAAATAAATGGTTGCATGAGTCTGTGTAATACCTCTGCCAAGCAGGGATATCACAGCTTTGTTTGGTTTTCCTCCTGAAGCACAGAGTGTGACCAGGAAACTGAAGAACCCCTCTCTCCTAAGCATATGGACTTCCTCTCCTTTCTTCCAGCTTCTCAAAAAGATGCAAATAATGTGATTTCAAAGTCATGGTGTTTCTGTGCATGGAGTATCAGTCACCAGCCTGGAACTTTGCCCATCCTGAGCATTGCTGAGGGAAATTCATACCTGACCAAAGCAGCAGCAGCCATTACTGCTGCACTTCCACCTGGTAAAACAGATTTCTTGGTAGGGCACTGTTTGGGGTAGAACATACAAAAAAGAAGAGGGTTTTGCTTATAATATTTCACTCACAAGAAAAAGCTTTGAATACTTTTCACTTCGGGGCTCAGAAGGCAAATTCTGAACCAGGTAAATGATGAGTAACTGGTATTATCACCCCTCTCTTTTCCTCCCTCTTCCCCAGCTGAGGAATACATTATGTAGTATCCTACACAGAGGATGAGCAGAGGTTTGACAAACACAGGGCCAAGCACATAACAGGGACTTTCAAGTGGTTGTGCTGAGGCAGTAATTTCATGGTTTGTTCAGTTCCAGACTTTAACCTCAGTGCCAAGAATCAATGCCACATAATAATGAAAAGTCTAAAATAATTTTTAAATACAGAGAGAGAGAGAGAGAGAGAGAGAGAGATGCAGTACAAAATACAGCTAAAAATAAAAGAGCAAAAGTAAGCAAATAAGGAATGCTCAAAATGGGCATGGCAGTTTCCTCTGGATCAAAATTAAGACTTAGTTACCACCCAGTCTAGTGACCATGGAGTGGGTCTGGAAGACATTAAAGTTTTTGAATAAAAAAATAGAGAGTTGAAAAATTATATTTGATTACCAATTAAAATAAACTGCAAAAATAACAGCAATGGGCTGCCAATATTATTTGTACTTCCGTAGTGCATCCAAATGCACTGTGTGGAATTGCACTGCTCAGTCTTTGAAAGAGGAGCATTTGAATAAAAATGTATAACCAAGTTTAGGACTTCAGTGCACAGAAATCAGCCCATCCCCTGCATGTTCTGAAGCTTAAAAACCAAGCCCCACTTGGGACTTGAGGCAGGGATGAAGACCTGCATGGCTCAGGCTCAGGCTAGACGTGGTGCCCAGGCTGGAACCCAAGTGGGATCCCCTGGGCCCACAAGCAAGGTGTGCAAGGGGATGTTCTCAGGTGCCAACTCATGTCCTGTATAAGATATACCATCTTAATTTAATGTATCTTTTGGCCTTTCAACTACAGAGTTTATTGAACTCCATAAAGGGCCTTTGAACTTTTATGGAAATGCCTTTATACATTTATTTATTTATTTATTTCCTAAAGAAAAGCAAAGTATCTGAGGGTTTTGGTTGGGTTTTTTGTTTAAAGTCTGAACTAAACTGGGTTCTGCCAACTATCTATTTGGTCTAGATAATTTGGGCTGTGATTCCACCAGATCAGCCATGGTCAGAGGAAGTAGGACAGCCCTGCTGGGAGCCTCCCAGAGGAAACACAAGTGTTGGCAGACCCGATGGCAGTGATCCCCCAGACAATGTGGATCAAGAGTCCAAAGTGCGTCTCACAGATAGACTGGGCCTCTCATAAGAGATTAAAGATGGAACTGTGGTCCATGAAAATTTCCATCTTAGAAATTTCATCACCAGAGGAACCTTGGTCCCTGTCCCTACTCCCATTCCCCCATGGCAGGACTCCAGTCAGCACATACAAACCAGTTCAAGGGAAGTGAATGTCCTCCAACATGAAACTTTGAAAGGACCAGAGATCTGAAAAATTAATCAGATGACTGGTTCATTTGTACTCAGGAAACTATGGTATGTTTTAAAAAGCTCGACAGTCCCTTTTGCCTTTGATAAATTATGTACATTAGCCACCCCAAAGGTCTGCTCAGTAGCTGCCACCCCACTGTAACATCTTGCTTCCTTCTCCGTAAATTCTCTGTCCTTTTCTTGTAATCCATCTTCCTCGTTACTTCTGTCAAGGAACCACTTGAGCTTCTTTAATTCAGCCACATTTTCCCAGGCACAGCTAAAAGCCTTTGGTTGTGTTTATGACAGGAAATGCCTGGTTATCTGTTAGGTAAACTGATTAATTAAATACAAAAGCTTCCAGGACAGTTTTTGGTCTTTTAAAAGCAGTTCTCAGTCCAGTCCTGTTGTCCCATTTCCTTAAGACAGAGTATCTTTAGCTTTGTCTAAACCCCATGGCAATATTTCAAGACCCTACCAGGGGCAGCAGTGGTTAAGACCAGCACAGATCTTCCACAGGGCACCCACCAACCTCTGAACTTCATCAGAGGGCTCCGAGGTCAGATATTTTGGCTTCAAGGCTTCTCCTTGCTGTTTTTCACCAAAGTGCATCCATTCCTCTTCCATGGTGTCAAAAAATCAGCAGTCAGTCACTTTGTTTCATGTTGTCTTTTGCCATTTGAATGCCTTTAGCATTGCCCTAGAGGAAAAATATTACTGGTTTGTCAGATTTCTACAATGTCTCATCAATCCAGAACTTTTCCCCTTCTGCATTCTTCCCCTCTGCCTTTGTGTATGTATTCCTCAGCTCAGGAGAGCAGATTCTGATTTCCTCTAGGCCAGTTCTTGATTTTTGTTGCAATTTTACCTGGCAAATGTTACTCTGCTCGTTAGGGCAGATGTGAATTTTTGACGACAGCATGAAGGGTGACAGCCAGAAAACATGAAAACCACGCAAAAAGAATTGTGCCAGGGGTATTTCACAGCAGAGCCCTGTCCAGAGGGAACAGCTGCATCAGGCCCTCTGTAGGTGGGTGTATGATTTGCTCACAGTTACTCTGGCATTTAATGCTGGACCAAGAAGGCAGCCAAGGCCATGCAAAAGCACTGAGTCTCTGTAAGGCTTGTATAACTTTGACCTTAACAGGCACAAAATAATACTAGCATCTTTTTATGGGGGTTTTTTTGGGTTTTGTTTTTTGGTTTTTTTTTTTTTTGGCAGAGGAAGGGGACATTCTTCATTAAATCTTTTTTTAAACTAAAGAACTGTTTTCACTTAAAAGCCAAAAAATAGCTTTAGACATGGCAGCCCTGTGTCTTCAGCTTGTATGTTTTCAGAATATTCTTTTTTTTTTTAATGTGGTACATGTATATCTATTGCATGAGCCTAACCAATCTCAGAAGTAATAACAAGAGTTTTCAAATAAAATTAGGAAACTTGTACCCAAAGAAAATGGCACTTACTGTGCACTCAAGTGTCCCTGCTGCCACATAGCCATCACATCAGGTTGTCACCAGCCCATAAACCCCAGGCCTGCTCAGACAGAGCACAGGGGCTCGGTCCTGCATGGCCAGGGGGCTCTCACAAGAGGGGGTGGAGGGTGAGCCCAGCAGCAGTTTTGGGCGCCCTGTCGGGAGGGTCACCTCCCTGGCCATGGCCACCCACCACAGAAGGGGTGATGGGGACAGAGAGGGGAGGCTCTGGTGCCCGGCAGCACTGCGAGGGACAGGCCAGGCTGTGGGGTGAACCCAGGGGCCTGTCCCACAGGAAAGAGCACTTTCCTTCCATGGCTATCAAACCCCAAAAAGGAAGCCCCAGAAAGAAATGCCATGGTCTCTTTTTTCACCTGCTCTTTCTGCTTTCCATTCACGATTTGAATGAATGTCTTTTGGGGAGAGAAAGGAAAAAGGGAAGGGGGAATGCAACATGGAATGTGTCTGGCAAGGGTTAGGCAAGAGGGTCTCCAGAGCAGAAAGACAAGGCAGGATAGAAGAAGAAATGGGCAAATCCTGACCTCTCTGAGCTCACCAGGGGTTTGGCAGGCACCAGAGAGGGTCCTGAGCATCTCTGTGCTCCACACCCTGTCTCTGCTCTTCCCTCCTCAGTGCCCAGCAGGACACAGCCCCTCACAAAGGCTTTATTGCATTAAAGATCTGTGAGCTGGTGCCCTTGTGTTCCTTCTTTTATTAAAAAGGAATGTGTTTTGGCTGCTGAACAAGAACAGTAAAGATGGGTTGTAACAGATACAGTCAAACCAACTTTTTTTTTCATTTTATCTCTTCCCCCCTCCCCCCTCCATTTGATTCACATAAAAAGCAAATCTACCCACTGCATATAAACATAAATAGATTTTCATGGGAAAGTTCATTAAAAAAACCCTCAAGTCTTTTTTAAAAGGAATTTAATAGATATATCAATGAGCAGCTGTAAGCTAAAATCATTGTCATTCTTCCTCTTCTAACAAAATCAAACCTAGAATCTTGCTGGGTAATTCCCATCTTTGCATAGGTCAAATACATAAATTATGTTACTTTTCCCCAGGCCTCCTCCACAGCCAAAACTAAGCCAGGATGAGCAATAAATTTACTCACTAGATGGAGCAAGAGCATCTAGATAGTAGAAGGTATGCCGAAGTACTCCAGTGGGACTCTCAGAACTGGGACAGCCCAGCTCCACGTACAAGCCTCAGAAAACCATGCACAGAGCTCTTGTCTTTTCGACTTACTCCAGCAATGTCAGTGCTGTGCTTCAGTAGCTGAGCAATAATCAAAAATCAGGGGGAATTCCCTGATATGATAAAGGTCTTCAAACTGAGAGCAGCTCCTGCCACCCACTTCTTCCCGAGTTCCCAGCCTCAATAACGCTGTTGCTGACAGATCTGTATGAACCATGCTCCTGCTGGCTTTGTTTCTGAAGGAACAGCAATTTTCAGTGGTGATGTCTCTCATCCAGCTCAGCCTCCTGGGCAGGGTTTGAGTTACCAGTGGCACAGGGACACCTCAGCTACTGCAAACCTATGGCAGGAAGCTGACTTGATTTTTGGCCTGAAGGCATGAAAGGCACCTCTATGTAGCTGTTGTTGGTTCTGCCTTGCTGAAATAAATGCTATTTTCAGTCGTTGATAAAACTCCTCCTGGGTATTACCAGCACAGAGGGTCTAGCATGGAGTACCATCAGTTCAGAAAGAGCTGGAGGACTGCAGTGTCTCTTGGGGTAGGAGCTACAGATTGCACTGATTGATGGAGTGGCATTTTCTGCAGGTTGTCTGGCAGCTCCAGTTAAACCCACCACTGAGGGTTATTCCTGTTTTCCCACAGCATCAGATCTGTGGCAAAGTGTCACACTTTAACCCCAGCCCCTGCACTTTGAAGGCAAACTGCATCCTCTCCTCCTCCTTCCTGAGACTTCACAGTGGCAAAACCAATTTATTTCCTAACTGGAGATTCAGCAAGTCCTTTGTGATCTGGCTTTTGATACTTTATTCTGAGGAAGACTTCCAGTATGGAAAATACCACCACCATTCTCTAGGGCTGAAGTTTAACAACAGTATTAACAAGTGAAAATAGGATGTAGATAAGCCTAAGGATTTTTTTTAAATGTTCAGCAACCTTTACTATCAGCCCCGTTGCCCACTTGTGTTCCCTGTGTCTGTCACCAGAGGAAATGACAGGACAAACAGTCAAAGTCCTACAAAAACTGCCGCATGCTAACAACAAATCATCCAGCAAGGATCATTTCTCCCCAGTATTTGATAACCCAGGATTAGAACGAGTCTTTGGTGCAACATGAGGAGAAAAAATCCCCTTTCTCCTCAGCTTATTCCACCCCATAACCCAGTCCCATCCTGACCTTTCAGCCACCTTTGGAGAGCTGCAATTTTACAGAGAGTTGCAATTTCTCAACAGGGGAAGTTTTTGATGTGAGAACAATCCTTTGGCAAGGTGGACATATACGCCGTACTTCTAAGAAAGGAAAAGACAACTCACAGCAAACATTCTTAGTGGGATGAAATTCTGCTGGAACATATTTATTTGCCTTCCAGAGAGCTGTAGCACAGCAATTTTCCCCCAGGAATGTTGTCTTGCGACAGGAACCACCCTTTTTGCCACCTTCCTTTCAGAGTGTGACGTATTTCACAAAATGCCTGGGTAAGCAATATTGCATCTTGAGAAGGCTAAATAACGGCAAACAAGAGGCAGAGCAAGATGCAAACAAAGGCATAAAAATGTTTTTAAAATGCCAAGTATTTTTGTAGCAAATTACAATAGCTTTTTTTTCCCCTCCATCTTTTTGTCCTCACAAAATGTTTTCCTGCTGGACAAATAAGCACAGACCTAAAACTGAGTTTTCTCCTGTTTTCTTAGACTATTTTCTATGAAAAAGGAATCTTGGGAAAAAAAAAAACCAAAACACTTCCCAAAATAATTTCCAGTCTTTATAAACAAAATATTTGTACCCCAAAGTTGTGGTTTCTCATTTCATTTTTTTATATCTGTGAAAAAAAAAAACCAAAAAACAAAACAAAACAAAAAACCAACACTTTTGTCTTCTAAAATACTCTTAGGAGAAAAAAAACCATAACCAGCTCTTCACAATAGTAGCACGTGCTTGCTTCATATGCTTGCTCCTGCCTTCTTTTATATAGAGATAAGCACATGCTGTTGCAGGATTAGATGGGAGACTTCCAAGTCACACAGGAGGTGGCAGGAGGGTTGCTCTTTGTGCAGCAGAAGGCATGAAAACTGCTGCATGTTCTCTTTTATCTCAATAAATATCTGTGAACACAGTGAGACTCAGGTCTCTGGCTCACATTTGCTTGGATTCTCACTGTCAAATTTTATGGTCCTGCATGGGGGAGAGGTACATATATTCATTATCTTATGGCCTTTCAGGAAATAGGTTTATCTCCGCCTACTAATTTTTTGCCTTCTTTTATGTGGAAAACCGGGTTGTTGGTTGTGCAGCTTACCCGTGCCCCTGATATATTTTGAAACCCCTTAAGTTCCTGCAAGAGTGGAGGATTCACAAGTTGCTCCTAATTACCCATGGTCTTAACCTCTGACCTTGAATGAAGCAGCTCCCAAGCCCCTGCATGAACCATAGAATCACAGAATGGTTTGGCTTGGAAGTTTGGGGAAACTTCCAAGTCTGACCATGCAGGAGCCGCTCTGGCAGTCACATCCCACCTCCAGAGGCTTTCACTGCTGGGACTGGGGCAGCGGCAGCTCCAGTGACCCCACGGGTCCCCTCTTGACTCCCCATACACCCCACACTCACACCCAGACAAGTTTTCCTTACTGGTTCAACTCTGTTTCCCATAGCAGAGTCTCAGACATCTGAAACTTAAAGCAATTTATCCACGATGCAGCAACACAGAAAGAGCTCAAGCTGGTGCCTCTGAGGGGGGACCCCAAACTGAGGAACCCCCGGGCTTTTATCCCCTCACGCTCCAAGCATGTGAAACTCCCACTCTTCCTCCCGAGCCCTGGGCTCCAGCCGTGTCCCTGGGTGTCACCTGGCTGGGTCACAGGTGCCTGTGCCCTTTGTTATGCAAAGGCTCTGCAGTCACAGCCTCTTGTCCCGGGCTCCCACCCAGAGCTCAACCTGCAGCACCCCGAGCCCCTGCACTGAACGTGTTCTCAGCAGAAGGGACCTTACAGACCGTCCAGATCCAGCCCCTGCCATGGACAGGGGCACCTTCCTCTAGACCAGGGTGCTCAAAGCCCCACCCGGCCTGCCCAGGGCATCCACAGCTTCTCTGGGCAGCCTGTTCCAGGGCCTCACCACCCTCACAGTAAAGAACTTCTTCCAAATACCCAATCTAAACCTGCTCTCTTTCAGTTTGAAGCCATTCCCCCTTGTCCTGTCACTACATGACCTTGGAGTCCCTCTCCATTTTTCTTTTAGGCTCCCATCAGATACTGCAAGGCCACAATCAGGTAACCCTGGAGCCTTCTCTCCTCCAGGCTGCACAATCCCAATTCTCTCCGCCTTTCCTCATAGCAGAGGTGCTCCATCCCTCTGATCATCTCGGTGGCCTCCTCTGGACTCACTCCAACAGGTTGATGTCCTTCCTGTGCTGTCTCCACTGTCTCCCAAAAACAAAGAGAGAATTGAAACATTGCTGTCAGGGAGACTGGAGCTTCATTATTTGGAATCTCTCTTAACCTGTTGGTTGCATACACCAAACACAGACACTTGACAGGCTCAGCAGTCCTAAAAGGATCCGTGGGGTCAGGATTGAGCTCTTAATTAGCAGATGCATCCAATTAAACTGACTGCAAAGTAATGACTGGATGCTGACATTAATACTGTAAAATATGTTTTACAGTTACAATTGCATCAATGACAACCGTAATACACTGATTTCCTGAGGCCGTTTTATTTACTTCAAGTGGTTTGAGCTTGAGAAACATAACTGGGAAAGCATAAAAAATGCGTATTTCTTGGTGGTTTGCCTAGATTTGTTATGAAGCTGAAATCTAGACACTGGTCAAATGGTTCTTTATGGGTATTGGTCATAGGTCTTTCCTTTTTACTTTAATTTCCTGTTACATTTCTATTTAGAATTCGAAATTGTCTGTCCTGAAAATTTCCCTTGTGGTCGCTCCACTTCAATCAGAGAAATTCATGTGGGCATTTTCTGGAAGCTAAGTATGCAGGTCTGAACTTTTTCTCAACTGTTGGGATTGCAGCTTTCAACACCAGAATTCTGTAAAATATTTAACACTCCAATAATGAGAGAAAAGAGCCCCATTCCCTCCACCTTGACCAGTCTCCCCAGCAGGACCTGCTGGAGCCTACGGAAAATGAAAACCAAGGCTCTGTAAAGCATTTGACTTTCTAAGAAAAACGTGGATCTGTTTCTCTCCTGAGTCACGCTGCGTTGACCCTGATGGAATCCTTCTGGCTTGTGCAATCACGGCCTGGAACCAGGAGGAGGGTCACGTCCCCAGGATGTCTTTGGACACTGGATTTGCCTGTGCTGCAGCCGAGGAGCACAGACTTCAGTCTGCAGACATCCTCTCAGGGTGGTTTTGGGCAGCACAGGACACTGCAAGGCACACTGGAAAGCTGGCCCCATGGCCCTGGATGGGGTGGAAGAGAAGTTGAAGTCATACATGACACCAGGTTTGCTGGGTTCTTTATGGACAGCAAAAGCCAGCTTTGGGGCAAATGACAAAAAAAGGGGATAAATGTATGTGTATCACCTACCAAAATCAACTCTGCAGCTCAGAAACCAACCTAACCCGGCATGGTGATGCCTCTGTGCAGATAGAGGCTTCTGTAAAACAGATCCTGAATCAGAGCTAGTCACACTGGAGCTCCCTGAGCCACTGGAGAGAAGAAAATAGCGGGAGGCCACTATTAATCTCACCTAAATGAAATGTCTAAAATAGGTCTGATGATTCACATCATAAAAAGGACTGTGAGTCCTTCCTGTCAATAAAAGGAGCCGAGGGAGAGCCTTGCTCAAGTGGGGATATTTGTACTGCAGACATGTACAAGGAGGTGAAGTAAAGCCTCATCAGTCCCCCTTGGTAAAGAAAACAGTGTTATCAGGAACATGCCTTGAAGTGCTTCATCAAAAAAGGCAGGAACTCTTCCTCCACTTCCAGCTTGGCATCATGGTTGTTTAAACTGAACTTGAAAAACTTCCTGGCCATTTGCAACAGCACTACAAGGACTTGTGAGAGCAATTTTCATGCCTTTTGCAGCACTAGAAATGGTGGGACTGTGTCTGGACATGGATTTACTTGCACAAATGAACTCTTGCAGAGATACCTATGGCATGGTTCTACCAATGCAATGTAAATTGCCACTGAAGACTTCTGAGCTCTACTCTCTCTACAATTTTTACATAATAAATGCTTATTACAGTTCTCATAGCATAAGTGAAAAGGCAGGGAAACTCTATTTTAAAAACAAATGAATCTTTCAAGCACGCTACAAAGATAAAATGCACAAAGCTGCTGTAAATAGGAGGTAAGGTAGAAATCTCAAGCTTTCCCAGAAAACTCATTTTATTACTCAGAGCTCCATTAGGTTGATGACCAGGCTAGAATTCAGGATTATTCATGCTTTGCAATGTCTAGCCCTCTTCCTGTCTGTCCATCGAGGCTGCTGTTGTTAAGGGCCCTCCCAGGAATCTCGCAAGAAATACGCTGACAAGATACGAAGGCTGCATTTCAAAGTCTGCTCTTTATTTCTGCATCCAGGGGAAAAAAAGAGTTGGTGGGGAGTCTCTGGCCCTCTCCCTGTGCAGTCAGCGGGACCTCCACAATTTACTGCAAGGAAAACAAGGATCAGGAGCCCAGGTTGCAATAATCAAGGTGAACACAGCAGAGCGCAAAGAGCTGAATTCAGTCTTGTGTTTTCAGTCAGGGGTTCTGTGGTCACCTGAACCATGGTGGACACGTTGGACACATGAGGGCTTGAACACTCGTCCAGCAACTGGACCTGCATGACATCCTCATCCTTTTTCCCCACACTCTGGGAGGGCTGGACAGGATCACACGTTCACACTCTCTGCATCCAGTTAGACAGCTCTTCAAGTGACCTGCTTTTACAGAAATGCTGAGTTCAGAGGAAATTACTGTGCATAACACTCAAAAACAGGGACATGGGAGGTTTAAACCTATTAAGCACCTTCTGAACCAAGACCAAATAACCAGGCTTTCTGGAGCTTTTTTTCTCACCTCCATGAAAACCAAGTCAAAGCTACACAAAACTAGAAAATCGACTGCCCAGGCCTTAGATTATCCTTTGGGGAGTACAGGCATATCTAATATAGCACCCCTAATATTTCTGTAATCGATTTTTCCATTCGTTAACTCAACCAATTCTTCTTCATTCCTGGCACGCCACCCTTGGACACTGAAGGAATTAACATCAAGCAGTGCCTGTGAAGTCTGATGCTTTTTTGAGGGATATCATTAGCAAAAGACCTGATCCATGAGGTGATGAACAACCACAAATCTCACCAGCAGTGGCAGAGGCACACACTGGTCTTTGGCCAGCCACAGCAGTAAAAAGTCATCTTTCATGTAGCACTGCTGAGCCCACGCACAACAGAAACACACTGCAAGAGCCCCTCAGGCCACAGAGCCCTCCTACGGCCTCCAACAGATCCTGCTGTGCAACGAGTTCCACCACTGTCAGCTGTGAAAAACTGCTGGGCACCATGGTGGGAGAGAGCTTCACTAGAGGGACAGAGAGAACAGAACAAGCAGATAAAAATTATTAAGAGGAAAACAGGTCACTTAGTGTTTCTCTCACGTGGGTGGCTTTTTCCAGCTAAAATATAAAAATCCTCATTTTCCCCTGTGCATCACAGGAATGCAGACAGGACTGTAAAATATAAAATGTGATCCATCTGGAAATCTGTACCTCAGCACAGCAGTTCTCAGGCTTTTTCAGATGTATCTCTCTCTCAAACCTATCCCACACGTGACCCTGTCTCCCCCCCAGCTACGCACCTCTCATAAGCAGTCTGAAGCTGGCAGGACACACCATCGAGGAAGGTGCCATGGAAGAAGGCTGTGTGGGAGCACCTGGAGAAGGGACTTTGTGGTTGGATGGAGAAGTTGGGGCCACATCAGGGGACAGGGCTTAAACAACAGACTTGAGAAGATGTGAGAACCACAGTAGCCACAGGTATCATCCAGAGCCAAGTGATAACTCTTCTCCCCAAATACAAAGGATCATGTGGGTTTTCAGCCAACTGGCATTTGTTTCCTTATTGTGTAGACAGCAGCTTTCTATGGAAATCATTTTGGCACTTGCCAGTGTTCATTTTTTTCATTGTTCTGAACAAAGATGTCAGTATTTCTGGTGGATTCTGACCAAATCTGATTCATGCTTTCCAAGCTAAGAAAATAGGACCAAAATCCAAGCTCCTGTGGAATTTGAGTTCTAAGGTATCAGAAGGGAAGGAAGGGCAGAGAAGCTAAATAACGAACTAGAGGACAACAGGATATAAAGTACTTGTACCAGTTAAAAGGAGGTATTCCTCGCTGTGGAAAGCACTCGAGCCAACTACACAGAAGGGAAATCACAGAACATAAGATTTCCACTATTGAAACAAAGTCCTTTTCATTTCAGTAGGGTCTCCTAAAGCTTTCACCTGAGAAAATGGGCCCTGGTTAAGTTTATTCTGCTTTGCTATTGTCCAACAAAAATTGAGTACCAGTTCCCACAGCATTTCACGAAACTAAAATGTGTATGTTCACATACTTTAAAAATTCCTTTAGAGGTATGGGTTGAAGCATACACCAAGTGCAAAACCAAAGCTCGTGAGTTTTGTATCACTAACGAGCACTTTTCACACTAATGTGTTAGGGAAGGTTGCAGAACGAGAATTGGCTTTGCAGGAGTCTATCAGCTACACACTCACTCTACTTGGATAACTCACATCACTCCATGTATTTCAAGATACGTGTAAGGGGGGTCTGAACCATCTTTCTCAAAGCTCTATTGGAAAGCATGCAAAATGCTTATAAATCTCCACAGATTCTGATGGGGAGAGAGAGGAATACAAGAGTCCTTGGGAAAAATTAGTAGAAGAGTATCTGAAATCAGATCCCTGAAATCCAAGGCACATTTCAATTTATCTTCTTCTTTAATTTGGCATTTGCTCATTGCTGAGACCCTTTTCTCAAGCAGCACTGACTAGTCTAGAGAAGCTGCTGATGCGAGACTGAAGGAGGATTGATCTGCACAAGCAGACCTGAGATGATGACTGCAATTTATTCCACAGCAGAACTAACTCACCCTCACAGCACTTGTTAAACCACAGGGCAGTGCTGGCAGAGATAAAACGTGCTGCCTCTCAGGAGAGGCTGATCACAGCTCCCTGTCCCCGTGTGCACACAGGAGTGTAAAATTGATCCAGTTTTCCTGCACATACTCCATCACAATGCACTTGCTCCACCTGTTGTCCACTTGCTTTTCTACAAGTCCATCTACAGCTGCACTTTGTGCAATTGCTTTGTCTCTAGGGATGCTTAGGGATCTTTATGCCTGCCTTCTCACTCCTAACACAGCCGGTATCACTGCCTTCCATACTGACTCTGGAAAAAAACAACCTGCAGTTCAGGAACAGCTGAAGAACCACAGGTTTGACTTAGAGATCCAGCTCAGCTTTAATCACAGTAGTTACTGAGAGCCTGACAAGTGTCAGACAGGAAAGCAGGATGCACTAGGTAGCTCATTCCTCAGCAAGGCATTCTCAGCCTAAATTAAGGGATTAATAGCACATGCACATTCCTACTTCCCAGCACTTCTGCTAGATTATCACCAGGAACAAGGAGGAAAAAAAAGTCTTTTACTGAAAGAAATAAGCCCTTGCACTGAACAGCTCTGACAGCATCAGGGTACTCCATGTGTGTATTCAGTTGTGCCATTTGCTCCTAATGGGTAGAAATGACAGACCTGGAAGATGGCAGCAAAGTACTGCCTGGCTCCTCTGAGGCCAACAGCAACCAAAATGTAAGATTTGCTGTCACTGGATTCACACTGCTTTCCTAGGAGAGAGAATTTCTTTTCCCAAATGAATAAATACTAATACTCTTTCATGCAAGTACCAGACCGAAGGTGAGGAAATACTCACGTGCTGTGCTGAGGGGGAGCTGGGAGAGACCTGAGGAAGAACATGGCTCTATTAATGAGGCATTAACACTTGCAGACACAGCACTTGTAGTGCCAGGGGTCCCCTTAGGGCCACAACTGCTTTCTGAAGCCTGGTAAGAGCAATTGCAGCACCACAGCAACAAGCACAGAACAATCTGAGCTGGAAGGGACCCACATGGATCGTCTACATTGCCATCTCCAACTGAGCTGTGGGTCAATGGCCCTCCTTTCAAAAGAGCCATCAGAAGTCATCTTCAAACCACTTCATTGAACTGGGAGGGACTTCACAGCACAGGAACAGCCGAAGACTGGTATCTGCTGCCCTCCCCTGCTCTGACAGCATAACAGGAAGAGCAAGCAGGGAGCCTCTTCCCCTGCAGCACAGGGACACAACCCAGCTGCTAAATTCTGCTGGAACAGCCCCAAGAAGGCCTGGCTGCCCAGTAACAGGGAATAAGGCAGTGGGAGGGAGGAGTGCCATGCCACAGCCATCCTGCTCTCTCTGTGTCATGCTAAAGCTCCCTCTTGTACTCACCCACCCCCAGAACCTCCGGCCACCTGTAACACAAGGGAGAGGCAGCAACACCTGTTTAGCACAGCTCTCAAAGGGAGAGTCCAACCCCTTCTGCACCCTCCACTTGAATCATTAGTCAGCTCCCACCACAGCTCTGAGCTTTCCTGAGCAGCAGAGTTGTCAACTTCCCATCCTGCCCATGGGAATTTCAGGCTGAGGCCAGCAGAGAAGACAGACAAGGCAAGTGTCATTTAGTGTGAACTTTTGAGAATAAGCACTCTCCACAGACTAAAAGAAAAAACAAAAAAGGAAGAAGAAAAGCAAAGTTGAAATTTTGAAAGTGTGGCTAAGTAGAGAGTCAGTCTCTCCTCAGGCTGTGCAGAGCAAGTTCAAAGCAAACCCCTTGGCACAAAAGTATGGCAGACCGAAACCAAGCTGGGCTTCAGATGGTCTTTTCCCAACACAGGAAACAGTGGACATGGCTCTGGAACAATCTGAGGTGTTACTAAAGCAAAATACAAAAAGTGACTGGGGGAAAGGGAGGAAATACACCTTAAAACACCAACACAATTTTGAATTGGTTGGCGGCAGTGCCACGTTAACTGCAAAATGATAAAACATCAGTACACAAATGGCTCAGACAGATGTGTTCCATTCCCCACTCAATCTCAACACAATCACAAGACCCAAGTTTTAAAAAGTCTGTTTCTTTAGTATGCCTTTTTTTTAAGCCCCACAGCTGCATCTTCCCCATTTCTACCTGAATGTTCAGCTTTTCTTAGGACTTTTATACTGCCTCCCATTACCCCAGCATCCAAGGCTTTGTGCGAAGGTCAGCAGTAAAAGGCAGCCCTCAGCAGGCTTGCAAATCCACGTGCTTGTCATTGGAGTTACAACTCTGCTTGGCATCGAAGTGCTTTGGAGAGTGAAGGGGTTGGCTTTGTCTCCAGAAGCCACAGCTTTAAGCACACCATCAAAAAGTAATGCTTCTCACTAAAAGGGCAAGCAGGCATGGGAATCAGTAAGCATTTGTTTAGATCCACTGTTCTGGAACTAAAGTTTGTTGTTCCTAAGTAAATGCCCCCATAGTTTTCCCTCCAACCCAACTTCTTTACATGTAAAGATGAGGAAGTGTTGGCTCCAACACTATTTTAACCCAATTGACTGCATGATATGTGATAAACAACTGATTGAGGAGTTTTGGAACCCTGAAGGTCAATTTTATTTACTTACCAGCCCTGAAAAGGAAACAAAGGGGATAGAAGGAAAAAAAGACTGAAGCCAAATTAAATTCTATTTCAGGTGAATTTATTGGGTTATAAAGAACCTGCCAGCTCCACCATATTTACAAAGGTTTTCAAGAGGATCTAGAGCTATTACTGCTACTGAACCACAAGTTAAAAATGCATAAACAAACCAAATCAACCACATCCATTATGTTAATTGTAAAAACACCATTTACCTTATAGAACTTTGAGGCACACTCAACATGGGGAAAAATGCTTCCCAACTACTGATCTCTAAAGCAAGATTCTCATTTCTCCCTCTGATGTAGCTATGCCTGAAGATCAGAAATCCTTACACCACTGTTGATGGAAGTTGGTTTCTGTTCTTCAATATACATGGTATATGAATCAAGATTTTAATTAAAAGGTTACTCAGGATTGCAAGGCATTAAAATAATCTTAAAGAGCACAATGAAATCCCCAGTTGATTCCATTTCATACTTTTGTGAGGTGTTATTGCTGCCAGATGTGCACATAAAATCCTGCCATCGCTTTGGAGCCACAATCCAAGCAAACAAAGTCAAACTTCCCAGAGCACTGTCACTACAACCAAATAAATTCTACAGCAGCACTGTAGAAACAGCAACTCCTGAAAACATCACACTGGTGTTCTCTTCTTCCTGTCCATGACTCAAAGGATGATTTCTGTCAATTTCATCCATTCAGCTGCAAGAATAAATGTTAATGCTCCCTAAATTCCCTCATCCACCTTTCCATTCCCCTCTCCATCCACAGAAGAGATCATGGATTCTCTCAGAGAAGGGGAGGAGAGAGTCTATCTCCCACTTCAGCTGGGTTCATTTCCAAGTATATTCCAGCTGCGTGTCACGTCCTGAAGAAGTTCTACATTCGAGTTCCACAATGCCAAAGGCCTGTGTGCCCACACACCTGCATGCACACAGTTCCCACGGACAACAGGTGGCTCTGCTGGTCTTGTTTACAAGTCTACAGTAACATTTACTCAATATTAAGCTTCACATATGTTTTAATGTATGGGGAAGAATTTATTCACTTCAGTGCCAGTGGCCCTTCTCTCAGAGGTGAACATTTGCTGATCAGCAATCCAACGCTGTAATACTCACTTGTAAACTATCAACTAAGAGTTACTCGAAGCACAGAAAACTAAAACCCCAGAAACTAAGTCAGTATCAAATCAAGTAGCAGAGAAGCTGCTAGTAGCATTTCAGAGGGGGAAAAAAAAAAACCAAAACAACCAAAAAACCACTTTGTACAAGAAATATCTTTCTTGTACAAAGAAAGAGGAAACCTACCAGCTTTATGTTTAAAAGAGAAACATGCAATCTTGTTCCTACTGCAAGGGCTACAAAAACAAAACCAAAGAGAAGCCCAAGCACCATTCATGCATGAGAAACTACCTTCTAGCAAGAAGTCTTTTATGGAGTATGTTCTGCTCTAATGTGAGCTGGCATCTGACCTGGAAAGTCTTGCACCACACGTCAGCAAGACTGTCAGAGGCACACCACACTGTCACACTGCTCTCCTCAGACGAAAAAAACACCCTCTCACACTTACAAAGCAAGCTACAGAGCTGCTCACTGCAAAACAGCAGCTGCTCTAGGATTTCAAAAACTTTTATCTTCGTACCAAGGAAATTCTCATCAACATTGAGATTTGTAGCTGGGCCATGCTGAGAACACATTCAGCTCAAGCAGCACACACACACAAGTGTCACCCACGTTGATATCCAAGGTCAGAATCACATGCTCAGGAGTTGAGACAGGGTCAGATGTAAATTTGCAGGTAAGATTAAGAGCAAGTCTTCAAAAGTGGAATTACCCTGATGCTTGTGTGCATAAAGAGAACATCAGACTGCCACGACATCCAGCCACAGGGTGAACTGGTCAAATCCAGTGCCAAACAACAGCAAGGCCACACTCAGCAGGAATCAAGCTATGATTGTGAGGAGAGGTTTACAGGAGAATACTTTGAGGTGTGGCAGAACATCCTTCCTTGCCAGCAGGACAGCTGAATGAGCTGCACCCAGAAACACTTCTGACACGCTTCATGCATCTCTTCCAGCCCTTCAGAGAATTTGACACAGATAATGCCACGGTAATATTACTGTGGAACACGTTTATCAAGATACCTTTGCAACTCAGGAAAGCTTAGAGGGGTTTTTCCTATGTCACTTTTGCTGAAGTGAGCAGGAATTATCCTAAAAACTTGACTAAGAGATGATCAAACCTCTAGCACATGTTACCAAAGTGTTTCAAAGGTATTCAGGTGCCTCACTAAGAGATACATGATAATTTAAACACTGAGCAGAAAACCTTTGTGCTTCTTTTGTGGACTAAAGTCTGACTTAAATCCTATTACTGCAAGCCAGCAAAATGCAGCAATGCTAGGCTTCGCAAAAATGGTGGAGGAAAAGGGATTCCATCTAGATTCCTTAAAAATGGAATACAGTGTAACAAAAGACAACTATGATAACTCTAGTAGTCAGAACATCTCTACAAAATTCTCTGGACCACAGAAGACTCAAAGGCAGAGAGTTGTCCAGCTGGAAGTGTTCTGAAAGACTGAAGGAAATCCATTGAGAACAAACTGACATGGCTATTGACACAGAAGGATCGTAGTTGGTAACAGAGTTATCAGGTTCCATTTTATCAGTGAGAGTTTTAGTGCCTATAACAACTTGGACTTATTTAGTCCAGTAAGCTGGTGCTTTTCTCCTTACCAGATCAGGACTGGTTGTTGGCAGACACCAATAACACATCCCTTTATTTCTCTACTGGGCCATCCTCAGTGGTGGGTCTGGGGCAGACTGCCCTGCAAGCTTCCATTATCTGAATCATCTCTTCCTTTTCCAGTATCAAAAACCTCACGCCACCATCTAAATTCCAGTTTTTGAAAAGGCAGAGGGGTTAAACTACCAACCTGAGACTCAACAATTGTCCCTTTCAATGACCTAGTGCTTGAAATTGAGACATTCACACAGTGCAACCTGGCAGTCATACACACATCGTCACTTACTACCACACTGAACACAGCTGTGTTACACAGTGGGGTTTTACTTCTCGGCAGATTTTACTTTCCCTTGATCTTCCACTTTTTTGATGGCAGCTTGGATAGCTTCTTGATCACCCAGAAACTGGTGAGGGCCCAGAGGGTGCAAATTCTCGTCAAGTTCAAGAAGTATGGGCACACCAGTGGGGAGGGTAACATTGATGATGTCCTCATCGGAGATGCCTGCCAAAGAAAAACAAAACAGAGTTACACCTACAGCTTCCTCATTGCCTACTGCCTTATTTCTGAGGTTCTCCAGTCTTAAATCAGTCAAGGACACATTCCAGCCTCCATCAACACCACCAACCACTCAAGGGTCAATTCCCAGCTAGGCCACAGCTTCGTAAGTGCTTTAGGAACAGCTGAAGGAGAGAATTCCCATCAAGGTGAAGACAGTTTCTTCACTTTTGCAGCCTACACATGTGAAATAAACAGGAAGGGATTGCCCTGGAGACTACACCGCTCCTTCAATACAGGACATGGAGTACAATAGGTTCCCCCCCATGATTTCCCAACTCAGACATCACAAAAGATGATTAGAGTCCACATGTGCTACTCCAGCATGAAACAACCTCTGCTAAGCAGCCAACACAGACTCTTTAAAAAGGCAGGATAACAAGGTTAATTTTTCTCTTAAATTTTCTGTGCAACTCTTCTCACACAAACTGTCATAAAAATCAGTATTTAATTCTTCTTGTGTGAGAATCACTCTTTGCCCACATCTGGTTTCTCATAAGCAAGTTTATAGCAGGGTCCACAGTACTGTTCTCAGAATTACTACATAGAGGATATTAATTTCCACTTTCAAATGAGGGGACAGGGAAGAAAAGGGAGGCAGAAAGGCAACTTGTACAGCTTAGAGCATTTTTCTTTTTTCCACTTAACTAAAGGAATGTGTACCTGGAAACAAAGTTTATTTTATGCAGATGTGTAATTAAAATATTCTGGGGCTCTCATCTCAATGAAATTCCTAGTTATCTTTATATCAAACACACATCCAAAGTCTCCAAGTGATTTTCAAGACCAAACATCCTAGTAAAGTTTTTCCACACAAGGTCTAAATAGTTGCATTAAAAGCAGTGACTGCAAAGACATCATCCCTCAAAAAAATCAGGCAAAAGAAAGCTAGTGTCATTGGGAATGTCAAGATTGCTTTTTTCCTCCCCTTTTTAGAAGCGCTGAGGCCACAGCAGCAGCCTGCTATTGTGAAGCAGAGCAGCTTTGAGTAATTCACGCTCAGAAAATGCACACAACCAAGCTTCTGAAGTGATGACACCACATAAACTAGACCAAGGTGCACCAAGCAAACATCCTCCTGAGCAGCTGACAAAACAGATGGTCCTCAGGACACACGAGTGTAAATTCACCAGTGATTCTCACATTAAGCAGAAAAGCAGAGCCAACATATTAACAGGAAAACACACACGAGTCAAGCAGCTCAGCAACAGTGGGGGGACAACAGGTCAGAAAAACCAGAACTGCTCATGAGGTGAGGCTCATGTGCCCCTGCCCAGAGACTACACCAGCACCCAACTTTGGCAGTGACCTATTCTTGCTTTATGTTCAGCACCTGGCTGAGCACCAAGTTTCAGAAGGGCATAGAGCACCACAAACAAACCCTCACAAGAATCTTAGACCTTGCTACACACTGAGCATCAGTCCATTCAAACAAGTCACACTCAGACAGCTGAAGCAATTCTTGCATACAAGGGACAAATAATTCACCTGGTGTAGGGCACAGGATCAGACCTACAAGGGAAAAAAACCTCAGAGAACATCTAAAATTTAAAAACAGCACAGAAAGGAATAGGAATAATACTGCATCCATTCACCAGGCACAAGCACTGTTCTCAAGGACTTTGTTTGCAAAACAAGCAGCCAAGCAAGCTGCCTGAGCTCGTATTTCAAGGATTCTCAAACATTAGATTTTAACAACACCCACATTGCCACGTACATCCCCAGAGAATCTGTGCCTAGGAAGTGTTCTGACCACCTCCTAAATTCAGTTTCCCAGACTAAACCATTCATATATACACAAAGCAGATGAAGTCATGCAGGAGAGTTTAGGCAAACCACATAATGTGGCCAGGAGACATGATATTTAAAGGTTTCCTCTGGAGATGGATTAAACAAAAGTAGCTGTAGCTACACGGATTCAGAAAAGCATTTTACTGTTTTTACAGAACACAAAGTGACCACAATGTCAACTAGTATTGATTTACGAAGCAAAACAGTGCAGTCTAGGATAAACACACAGCAGCAAACACGATGGTTTTCTCCTCAGGACTTTTCCTCATACAGAATCATTGCCCTACAGCCACAAGTCTGGAAATGCAAGCCGAAGTCAGATGAAAATCCTAAAGAAACAACAGCACCCTGTTGCTGTGTATGGTATCTGTGTTCTTCAGGAAGCAAGAAGCTGAGCAGGCTGGTCACACAAGCTCTCTGGTGGCAGGGAGAGCTCCCCAGCACACTCCCCAGCCAGGAGGACAGCAAAGGGATCACACCCTGCACTTGCAATGGCCGCAGTGTGAGCTAACTGCTATCCAGTTACTCCATGTGCTGTAACTATAACCAGCTGACCTTCTCCTGCGCTCCATCCGAGCTGGCCTGAGCCACAGCCCAGCCCATGTCACAGGGAAGAAGGGTGAAATCAGGGCAAGATCTCAGCTGCTGACTACAAGGTGCAAGGGTAAATAACACCACTGCAGAAGCAACTCTTCCCTCCAGTTTAATACCAAAGCCTGGGTCTCAGCACTGCTGAAGTACTGTGCTGCTGGAAGCAGTCTTTACCCAAGAAGGTTTAAAATCCAGGTCCTACCTACTTACAGTCATGAGAACCCACAGACACTACTGAAATACTCAGGATGACTTCCTCAGGACCCCAGATCAAATGCTGACCAGGCAACTACATTCCTGAAGCGGACATCTCCCCTGCTCTGTCCTGAGAACGTTGTCCCTCAGCTGTACAGCAGGAAGCAGTCAGGTACATGAACACTGTAATAATTTGGTACAGCACTTAGTATATGGATGACGAAAAGCTTTAGCAGAGAAACTTTCCAGCTTTCTGCAGCATTCCGTGAGAGCTCTGTCTTTCCCATGCAAGTTATTCAAAACAATATCATGGTTTCTGTAAACTATTATTTTCTATCTTGCACCTGTGGATTGTTATGATACTGACTAGAGAAATATTTTGAAATAGGTGTTGCAGAATTTGACCAATCACCCCAGGAGGTGGATGGCCAGCGGTCCAATGACCTTTCACCATGCAAGAATACTAAAGTATAAAATGGGCTGTATAAAATTAAATAAAAGTCACTTCTTCACCCTTTCTTCCTGGACCAAATCTGTGTTGGCTTTCTCTCCGTGCTCGCTGTAACAGCAACACTTATTATACAAAAGACCTTTCAAAATCACATTCAGAATTCTTCCCCAGCTCCCTTATCCTCCTTTTAACTGAACTGGGTAATCAAACACACAAACTGGAAGTATATCCAGGCAAGCTTAAGAATTCACCTTCATCTGCTAGCCCATGGAATGTTTTGAAATATTTGTACCTTGCAAAGTCCTACAGAGACAAACCCCACCAATTTTGGGCACCAACAGCACTTTTACAAGGGCTGGTTCAGCTTCCCCTTCCCATCAGGTTCCTCCCTTCTATTCTTATAGTCAGAGGAACCCAAAACCCACAAGAGCTATTAACTACAGCCCTCCTCCCCTGCATGTCACCTGCACTTGAGGCCAGATGATTCAGCCAATAAAAGATCATACATAATATCAAATGCATAAATTCGGCCACAAAAGTTTGTTTAATACTGGTGCTTTCTAACTGAGTTCCAAATCAGGTCATAGCACCCTTGCCACATGCTTAATGAAAATACTAAAGCTTTTCCCTAGTAAGTTGAATATTCAGAGCCACTTTCTGCCCTCCCTGCAGGCTGACTTCAACAGGGTAGAGGAGGGAAATGAGCACAGTGTAAGAATCTGGCTTTTAATCTTGACAGAATGTTATCTTGCTGTGCAAATACTAAGGAAAGAAAGATGGGTGGGTTATAACCATGGTTGTAGCATATCATCTACTCATTTCACTTATGTCTGCCAAAATTTTCTGTCTGCCATTAGGCTAGCACAGCCAGGCTTTAGTAGTAGGGGGCTACAGTGGGGCACCAAAGAAGAACTGTGGTGGGTTGACCTTGGCTGGACACCAGGTGCCCACCAAGCTGCTTTATCACTCCCATCCTCAGCACAAAGGGTGGGGAGAATACATGCAAAAATAACTTGTGGGTCAAGATAAAGGCAGTTTACTAAAGCACAAGTAGAGGCCAAGCACAGAAGCAAAGAAAAACATAGGATTTATTCTCTACTTCTCATCAGCAGGCAATCCAGTCACTTCCCGCTAATTAGGGCTTCAGTACACAGAGCTATTGCTCCAATGTCATTACAAATGCCCTTCCTCCTTTCCCTTAGCTTTTACTGCTGAGCAGACATCATAAGGGGTAAGGAATACCCCTTTGGTCAGTTTGGGTCAGCTCTCCTGGCTATGTTCCCTCCCAAGAGCTTGCCCAGCCTCAGCCTACTCGAGGACAATGTTGGAGAGACATTGCTGACGCTGTGGGAGCACTGCTCAGCAGTGGCCAAAACACAGGCCAAGGAAACTTGCAGTAAGGCCCAACAAGTTCACAAGAAATAAGCAGCAGAAGCACTGAGCAAAGACTAGGGAAAACGGCAGGGAGAGCAAAACCATCTCATTTAAAGAGCACTGAGTTGTTAGATGTCAAAATGTTTCCTGCAACTGCACTCAAGACACCCCACTCACATACACAGTATTTTCTTAAGCAGGCTAAGCAGCAAAATCAAATAATCTCATTAAGAAGCCCTCAGCACACAAGGCACACCAGGTGCCACAATGTGCATGTAAACTCCAGCATGTAAACTATGGGATACTGTAACTGCACACTCAGAGTGATGCAAGAAGGTAAAACCCTGAGGGCACTGCTCTCCCTGCTCACCAGGCGGCAAGAACAGCATGAGGCCTTCAGAGTCACCACACTCTGCCTGCAAGCCCAGTCCCCGAGACCTGTCGTCCCAGCCCTGTGACAATCCAAAAAGCCCAGTGAGTACAAAATCCATATCTTCAGGAGGCCAGGCAACTCCTGTCCTCCAGTTTCAACCCCGAGCACGACAAGGCTCAGTGACTACCACACCAAATCCAAGAGGTGACCAGTTTCCAACAGGTTGGAAATTCTAGAATCAGGTCTTCCACAAGGCCCTGCTTTGAGGTACTTGACACCAGTCCCCAGGGTTAAATGGCTGGGAAGAAAGAAAAGTTGAGACAGCCCACCAACCCTTCATCTGGTAAATCAGTCCACTGGACTTGGTCTCCAACCAGTACTTCAACAGAAACGGGGCAAGGTGGTCACAAGTGTTACACTAATGTCTTCCAAAAGAGACGTTGTCAAGAGGGTTCCAATATGAGGCACTGGTTATTAAATAAAGAGAAAAGTATCCTCCCTCAAAGAGCTGAGAAAAATCATCTGCAAATAGATCCTGTGCAACCAGGATGCTTATTTAGCATGACAGATCCTACAGACATTTCATACACCTTAATGAGGTCCACTCTGTGCAAAGAGAAAACAAGAACAAAATCCAAACCCACAATCAAAGCCTTTTGAGCATGATACTGTTACTCCAACGATTGCATGCAAGCAGAAAACAGAACTACATTTCTACTTCTTTACCAATTACTCAGAACAAGGAAGACGCTGAGATTCAGAGAATTGCAGGCCTGTTTCAGGAAAATACCCCCTTGAAATAGTAACTTCAAGGGACACTCTGTAGTCTTCTAGGAAAAAAAAATTAAATTACAGTGAAACAATTAGAATTGTTTCATCAGATCAAACTGAATGAAAACATTCATATTTCCTGCCATTTAAAGTTTGAGCTACATCTTCCAAGATCAAGTTAACACCATGACTAAGACATCCAAGCAGCCATGCTAGATTGCTGCTTGAGGCATTCGTAGCCCAGTTTTCAAAATGCCAAAAGAAAAAGAAAAAAAACCTCCACCTAAGCTAGAGGGGCTTAGAAAACTCCATTGAAGTGCAGGGCACAATAAGCTTATATGAAAAAAAAAAAAATCTACAAAAACACAGCCCATCTCACAGTGGGTGCTATAAATACAGGAGACTGGTAAACTTTAAGCACTGTTGACTCAGGTCCAGCTGTAGCAAGGTTGCAGAGCAACTCGCAACCTTTCAGGAGAGAGAGACAGTCAACAATGCAGACAAGGAACCTCTCAGATCCAGCTAGATTTAGGCTGAGGGGGAAAAAAAACCCAAAAACAAAACAACAAAGGCAGATTGCAATACCAGGTGTTTCTGAGCTCTGTCCATGCTACCCTTCAGGCCAGTTCTTCAGAAATCCAATCTCTACTACATAAAAGGCAGGAGAGGCAGCAGGTTCCTAATGTGGGAGCTGGGGTAGTCCACAGATGGTCCTTGGCCAACAGAACTAGATCCTGTGCCAAGGATTCCTCACATTTCCCTATGTAAGCATATGCTGGGAGTGTCAAGGTATACTGCAAGACAAAGGAGAGCTTTTTTATACTTTGGCTGAGTATGGGCAGTCCTGGAAGAGTTACACAGAGGTAGCAATTGTCTCAAAGAAAAGTTCTGCAGCATTGTTCCTCTCTGATCTCAACGCAGCAAGAAATGCAGCCACACTAAATCCAAAGTAACCCTTCCCAGTCCCTGATGCTGCCAGCCCCTATGCAGGCACAGAAGGCGGCCCAGGATCTCTGCTGGAAGCCACATTCAGCTGTCAGCATCTCACCCCCAAAGGGCTTGGCCCGCATGGTTTCATGGAACTGGTTCAGTTCTTGGGAGGCAGGGGAGCCACCACAGTTGCAGATCCCTCTTCCCCTTCTTCCTTTATCATTTCTCACAGTGTGGACAACCACTCTGACCACATCATGGAACTCACTGACCCAGCCCTACCTCCTTCATCCAAGCAGTGATCTGCAGCCCAGGATTCACAGCCTCCCCAGCTCCAGAAGCCACTTGTACCTGCTTATTTCCCAGGCTTCTCACTCCTGATGTCCTGACTGTTCCAGCATGGCCAAATGCAAAAAGTACCCAGTAGGCAGAGCCACAGAGGCACAGAACAGAGGATTTTATAACTAAAAAAAACCTGAGTGGACACAATCCAGTCTGTGCATATTTGTAACTACAACTGTAGTAGGCTGCTTTCACACATATATAATCACTAAATTCTGCTCTTCTCACAAAGAAATTAATACAGTTCAACTTCAGTTTAGGATGACCTAGAAGCCAAGAGATGAAAGAGGAAGGGAGGGAAGAATCAAACAATGAAAAGGACACTTTTTATCGTTAAATCTCAAATAGGGCCTTTTCAAGACCAGTTCTGGGATTTTCAGCCCAGGAAAGACTTGTTGGAGCAGGACCAGAGGAGAGCCACAAAAAAGAACAGAGGGATAGAGCACATCTCCTGTGAGGAAAGGCTGAGTTGGGGCTGTTCACCTTGGAGAAGGTTCCAGAGGGCCTCTAAGAAAAATGGAAACAGGCTTTTTACCAGGGCCTTTTGCAATAGGACAAGGGAGAATGGTTTTAAACTAAAAGAAAATAGTTTCAGACTAGATATAAGGAAGAAAATTTCTGTGATGAGGCTGGTAAAACACTGGAATATGTTACCCAAAGAGGCAGCAGATATCCCATTCCTGGAAACATTCAAGGCCAGGTTGAACAACCTGATCTAGTTGAAGATGTCCCTGCTCATTAATGGCAGGGGGACTGGACTAGACGGCCTTTACAAGGTGCCTCCCAACACAAGCCATTCTGTGATAAATAAATAACCTTATGCTAAGCTACCAACTTGGCTATGTATTGGGATGCATTTTCTATATTAGGATATGCTACAGTATTTCAACATGCTTTAGCAAGTGCCTACTCTCTGCACTTTTAAGTAAAAAATTATCAGGGTGACCCATGAGAGTAACAGTCAAGAACATCTTCCACAACCAAGTCAAGCACTTTTATTCTGTTGTGTTACAGCAATGCTTTTTGAATGAAGAGATGATCATTTCAAACCTGACAAAGCAGCTGAAAAAATCCTAAAATAATTTGAGCCTGCAGAGTTTTTGTCTATCTAAACCAACCACAAAGTCAGTTTGAATACAGTAGTTTTAAATGAACAGTGAGAAATAAAATGAAAGCATCTGGCCTTTTTCTTAACTACATTAACCTAACTAATTCTCTCCCCTTTCCACATCTCCCAGTTTGATTCCTTGACCAACCTTCTACTTTCTCCTTGGAGACCACAGATATGATTACCTTGCCCAGGTAAGTAATACACACTACAGAACAAGATATAAAGCTCCAAGCCATTGAGTAAGGAGGAGAGGGGAAGGCTAAAACAAAGACCCTTACCTTCCACATGCTTCAGCAATGCCCTGCTGCTGTTCCCATGTGCAGAGATAAGAATCATTTTGCCACTTTTCAGTTCTGGCACTATCTTTTCATTCCAATAGGGAAGGAGTCTATCAAGCACATCTTTGAGACTTTCAGCCTTTGGGAGATTTTCCTGAGAGACATCAGTGCATTTATAGCGGCGATCGTTGTAGATCTCATCGTAGTAGGGGTGAGATTCAGAGATGGGAGGTGGGGTAACATCGTAGCTTCTCCTCCAGATTTTCACTTGCTCCTCGCCGTGATTCAGAGCCATCTCTGCTCTGTTGAGCCCGATCAGTGCTCCATAGTGACGCTCATTCAGCCGCCAGGAGCTCTGAATGGGGACCCACTCCTGGCCCATCTCTTCCAGGATAAGCCAGGCAGTCTGGATGGAGCGGCTCAGCACAGAGGTGAAGACGAGGTCAAACTCGAAGCCCAGCGCTTTGAGGTGTTTGCCACAGTTCTGAGCTTCCTTTATCCCATCACTGCTCAGCTTCTGGTCCACCCAGCTGCAGAAGCGATTCTCCTTGGTCCAGGCTCCTTCCCCATGTCTTAGGAGAACAAGCCTATACTTTGCCATTTTGGTTGCAGCCTAGCACAGATGGTAGCTGGTCTGACACCTAATGACGATACATCTGGACAAAGACATGAGACAGACACATCAAACATCCCACGGATAATGCATTACGAGCAGCAATATGGCACTAAAAAGTAAACTACTATCAGAATCAAAGCAACCAAAGAAACAAGTGTCTGCTGAGTATGATTTTACAGTCGAGAGTGGGAGGAATTCCAAACCAGGAGACCTCATGCAGGAAGGAAAGCGCCATCCTTAACCCATCTTGCTGCAACTAGCCCACCTAAACACTTGATTAGGAGTAGATTTGTACAAGCTGCTCCAGCCTTGCTTCAAGTGCTTAAACAGAGCCTCACTCAGTAGCACAGGCTCCCAGAGAAGCAGATCTCCCTCACTGGGCAACGCTGAGGTGCCACATGCAGCTCGAGCCCACAGGGGCTGCCCAGATCCTCACTGCTCCGAGGGAATGCAGGCACAGACAGCAGCGGTAGCAATCAGCCAGAGGAACTGGAGATGGAGAGTGGCACCACAGAACTGGAACACACAGAACCTTATCAGCTTTTCTCAAAGGAGATGTCAACATAGTCACACTCTGCATAATTTCCTCATATCCCCATCCTGTCCTGCTAATTATGCCAGTCTATGCTTGATCTTTTCCCCAGGCCACCTCCTCCATCATTCCTCCACACTCAAGTGTGACAACACAGATACTCTGGGACGCAATGTCCAGAGTCCTCGTTTCACTGAACCCACAAGTGACCTCACAGATTATCTCACCCTCTTCCTGACTTTCAAGTCTATTTTTCCTCTCGTCTGTGACCTACAATGCCAGATTCTTGGGCACCAGGATTAATGTTTTTATTTTTGGAGTGGGCACAAAGTGCCTATTTGCTGTCCTCATTAAGTCAGGCAGCTACACATTCATAAGGTCAAACAGCACCTTTCTGTTTTCTCTTGACCAAGCAACATCACCTCTGGATGATCTTCAATGGGAGACACATTTCAACCACACACCCAAGGGTCAGCCAAGGTGGTCAAAGATCTGCTAGCAGACAATGGGATGTCTGAAAGGTCCATCTAACACAGGACTGCAACTCTGAAAGCCCCACCTGACCCGTCTGACCTGAGACACAGGCTAGATGGCAATGGACAGAGCAGGAGAAAAATACAAAAATACAACTCTCTGCACGGGAGGGACTGCAGTACACCAGATGAATATTAAGTGCTCTCAAAACCACGGGCAGCAGGAGACTGAGCTCTGATTTCTGCACACCCAACCTTGGGCTAGATTTCTATAAGAAACACACTTAAGGGAGTTCCCATCATCTCAAATCAGTTGGAGCTGCTTCAGTCACACTCCAAGCATCTCCAATTCAGGCCCACCGTGCCCCTGAATTAGGTCAGCAGGATGGGACAGGCCCATGCATTCGGGGTTTTGGGAAACACCCAGCACAATACCAGCATTTATTTTTGCAGACTTTCAAAAAAAGCGTCTAGAAAAGTTGAATTCATTAACAGACTCAGGAATCTGATCTTGCTTGTAACAGCAGCTTAGTTCTCCTCTAATCTCACATTAAAACAGAGTCTACATTACACAAGGGCACTATGCAAAACCTCCCCAGTGCTAACTTCTGCCTAATGGCACAGCTCAGGATTAAAAAGCCTTTGAGGACTGAGATCTTTACAGAAATCAGGAGGTATTGTTTGACACACAATAGACAGTTGATAAATACCAAAGAAAGCCTTATTTCATGCAAAGGCAGGCTGAGATTTGTGGATGGCAAGGAACATCTCAGACAAAATCCCCTGCATGGTCCACTTTTTCCACTCCCAACATTCAGTTGCACTTTAAGCAAAGAAATTAGCTATTGCTAGAAGCCAGGTGTCATGTCACATCAAATTCAACACTAAACTACACCCTTTAAGATCCTAGGTTTATAACAAAAACAAAGATTTGATAGCATTTCCACCTAAAGCAACTGGTCCTTACTCAGCATACCACAAATACAATTTAAAAATTGCAGTGTGTTCACAGCATGAACTACTACACATAAAATAGCTCCACAGAAAGCTCTATCTCTGCAGATACCTCATTACTCAGATTAATTGGTTCTATTATGCACAGGACTAGATTACATAATTTACAAAAACAAATTAAGACCCAACAATAGGGGCAATGCACCTCTTTGCAGAAGTTTAGTTGGTACTTTTAGCCAAAAATAATAAAAAATTTAGTTATTATAAAAGATACACTTACACGGAGACCAAGTATCATCTGGGTGCCATAAACTCCAGTTCACTTACATAAAACATTAGGCAGAAGCACAATTCTCAAACAAATTTAGAAAGAACTAGCAGTCACAGGGTTGTTTAAATATCAGTCCACTTCTGGAAGCATTTAAACGAGAAAGCCTTAGAGCAACACATGGAAATAATCCTACTCACCTTTCCTATGGCAAAGGAACAACCTACACAAATCCCAGCACAGACTCAAGAGCTGCTTTATACAGAGGCCACCACAAACTCTTGGCCGGTTACCTGCAGGGAGAGAATAAACACCAAGAGCTCACAGAAAGAGCCCACAAGTGCAAATGGCTATGCCAGCCACCATTTGCTCTCACAGTTGTTAAAGAAATAGAGCACACACCCCTCGTATGGACTGTGAAAGCTACCAAATGCCTTCTCCCAAAAAGAGATGCCAACGCACAGCTCCTGCATTTCCAACAAGGGAAAGTTTCTGGTCTCCCACACGCCCCGGGATATCGTTTGCTCCCTAGGACTTGTTTAGGCTACAATCACCATAGCTCTACTGTGCAGAAATCCACCAAAAGCTCTGGGACACCATGGAGGATACAGACGGCAGACCTGGATCCAGCACAGAGGCACTGGAACAGGTTGTCCAGAGAAGTTGTGGATGCCCCATCGCTAGAGGTGTTCAAGGCCAGGCTGGTTGGAGTCCTGAGCAACGTGGTCTAGTGGAAGGTGTCCCTGCCCATGGCAGGGGGGCTGGAACTAGAACTTTAAGGTCCCTCCCAAGCCAAACCATTTTATGGTTCATCCGTGAGAAAACAGAAACCCAGAGCCCCAGCTCAGCACAGGAAAGCAGCGCACAGTGCTCAGGGCAACATCTTACACCGGCGGAGCTCATGGTCAAGCACAATTTTAAGGTCTAATACCAGAGGCGGTCACTTCCAGGAGCAGGACAAGGCTCCCCTGCTCATCCCTTTCATAAAGCGTCCCTGTAAGGAGCACCTGCGTGTCCCAGCCCTCCCGAGCACGGAGGCTCGGCCAGAAGTAGGGCAGCACCTCCCGGACACGCGCAAACAACCGCGGCTGCCAGCGGGCGGCGACCCACACACGAACACAAACAGAGCCACGGGCACGCAGACACCGCCACGGGCACACACGCGGTGCCTCGCAGCCACCGCCCCTCGGGAAGCCGCCGCTTGCCCGGGGGACACCACCACCACCACCATCCCTCCCCGGAGCGCCGGAACAACCCCGCCGAGGGAGCCCCCCCCGAGCCCAGGGCCACTCCACCCCCTCCCCCACGGCCGCTACCTGCGCCCGTCCCTGAGCTCCCGGGAATTGCCGGGCTAAAGCCGCGCCGCCTCACGGGGAGCGCCGCAGCCGCCGCCGGGCCGGGGGGGAGGAGGGGGCGGACCGCGCCTCTTATTGCGGCCGCNGGGACGGGGCGGTGACGCGCTGCCCCCGGGCGCGCCGGGCCCCGCGCTAAGCCCGGCGCTGCCGGCGCTGCCGTCCCCCGTGCGCGGGGCTCGGGGATGCTGCGGCCATCCCGCCCCTCCTCCCGCGGGAATCCCGGCCTCCCAGCCTCCCAGGGCTGGCCGATTTGCCGCCAGGGATCGCAGCAGAGATGCTGGCTCCCTCCCCCCCGCGGTTCTGGGCACGCAGGCGGCGCTTCGTGAAACGGAGAAACGGGGTCGCGCCAGCGCGCGTAGAACAAGACCGGAGGCATCCAAACCTCTGGCTTCTCCCGAAAGCACCCCCGGACCGACTAACTCAGATGGGCTCCGCTCCTCCCGAGCTGCGGCTGCCCTGGGCCTCAGTCCGGCCCCGGGGCACCTCCTGCTCCTTCCCACCGCTCTGGCGGGCACTGCGGCAGCAGGAGGGAGGGAGGGGAGGCATCGCCCGTTCGCCGCGTCAGGGAAGAGGAGACGGAAGGCGCTGGGTGCCCGCAGCCGCTGGATCCTTCCCGCTCCCCTGCCTGAGCCTCGTCCGTCCCAAGGAAGGAGCGTGGCACTAGTGCCGTGGGCCGCCGTCCAACACCCCCTCGCTCATTCCCAGGAGCTGAGGAGACGGGGCACAGGGTCAGTCAGACGGGGACTTTCCCAGGCAGGGCTCACTTTTTCTTCCCGCTTTAGGACCTTTAGGTTCTGGTGAAAAGCAAGGGTCCAAAATCTCATTACTCATAATGAAATCAGCAGCACAAAAAAACCCTCAACCAAACAGAGCTGAGTCTTCCTAAGGATGGAAGACTCCCTCATTCCCACAGGCTGTAATCCCAATCTAAAGTAATTAAAAACAAGTGGATGGAGCAGCTCTGGCTTGAAATAAGAGGGAAGTGGTGTGGGAAGATGGTGTCCTTTAGTGCTTCTATTGTCATAAGTCTGATTTCATTTTTAAAAAGAAGCAGAGCACATCTTTCATACCCCATCGGAGTCACATTTTCTTCTCTAAATGCTTATCCTTGAACAGCCACGAGGTAAAGGTTAGAGGGGCACAAACTGGATGCACACCAAATGTGCTCTATCGTCCTCCCTACAGAGGATAGAGGTGATCTTCCCTCTTTAATAAGTTAAAAAGATAGTGCATGAAAATAAAAGATGGAGGATTCAGATTCTAATAGGAAAAAAGTGTCATGAGTAAATTTAAGAAAATTTGGGGCAGATGTATTAAAATAATGTCTCTTAATATGCTGTGAGGAGAAATAGTGTCTAATTTTACATTTATAGGGATTAGATCCTAAGATGTCAGTGGGAAAGAAGGACGAACCAGATGAAACACTGCTTTGCTAGGCTCACAGCACTGTGTGGTGAGAGTGGCCAGGCTGCTGGTGAGTAGCATCCTGCATCTCTTTCACGGTTACTGCACTTTGTTCCTCATTTATTTAGGAAGCTCTAGAAAGCATTCTGCATCTCAGGGAGAATACTTTCAATGCCTTTCCTGATAGAGCTATTCCTGACCTCAACACAGAACCACAATAAAATCTGCTGCTTCTGCAGAATATTTCTACTGGATGTGCATTGTACTTGCAGTTACACATAAAATCCTTTTCACCTCATCCACCAACTTTAATATTAACACCTACCTTTCACTTCTGTCAACTTTGTCTAAGCCAGAACTTACAATATAAACCCAGTCCAGCCTATGTAATCAAAGCAATACTCAAGCTCAGTGTGTAGAAGAGTTTGATTTGCCACCCATCAGCTCAAACAGGTGAAGAGAATTGCTCCCACATCCCACTGCGTGACCACACACGTGCAGTCACCCTGCCTTCAGGGAAAGTGGTGGGTCGACTTCATAAGGAAAAGAAGCAAAGTTCCTAGAGACAGCAAGAAAAATATCTGTTCCTGAATATCAGCACTATGTGCATTGGCTGTATGTCAGTCATTAAGAATACAATTAACAGAAACATTCTATGCCAATATGCAGTCATAACTACAAGTGAGTAGACAGTAACCCATGCCACAATTCAGGACCTCTATGGCCATTAAATACAGATGTTTGTCTCCTTTAGTCTTTAAGCAAGACCATTCCACTGGCATGGCAAAAACAGCCTAGTGACTTTGATTCACATTTCAAACTATCCAAGGACAGAAGAGCCAAAGCCATATCCCTGTGCGTGACTTCTTGCAGACAGCTACACTCACTTGGCAGCTATTATCTCTCAGACCAGCTGGGTTGTGTTTTTCAGGGTCTCTGCTCTGGAGCCCTTCCAGGCTGTTGCATTGAGCTGGAATGTTTGTGGCAGAATTAGTCCAGGAAACTCCTTTCCTCAACACATAAACTTCCGCCAGGGCACCAGAGCAACTGCACCACACCGAATAAAGGCCTGGAGCTGAGCACGGCAGAAACAGAAGAAAACAGAACTGGAAAGAAGAAAGGCTGATTAATGATTGATTAAAACTGGGGTAAACAGGAGCGTTCTTCACTGATTATGCCCTTGGTACTCTTTCATAGAATAGTTACTTTGTTCAAAGCCAGATGCAGTGGTTGCCACAGAGCATTGCAGACATACCCATTTTAATTTCCAGAAAACCCAGAGCTCTTTGTTTAGAACTATTTGATACGTGATCTGTCTTCATTAATAATTTCATCTTCAAAATAAAGTTCTTTAATCAAGTCCTCGCAGTCTTTAATAACTCTCAAACCCTCTCTCTAAAACTTCTCCTGTGTGTTTTCCTACTGCATGAGTTTATGTCTCCTTTTCTAGGCTCTCCCTACTCCTTTCCAGCCTGTTCTCTGCCACCCAGATGTGTGCCCAAGGAATCCTCCCTCGCCTTTTTCTCAGATGCAGGCCCATTCAGGCCATTTTCAACACCTGACATTTTTTTCCCCTACAAAAGACCCAGATCCTGTCTTTTCTCTCTCTGCTATGGTCTCACATTGCTCTGCAACTATTCTGATGGCCCATTTTCACCCGTGGACAAATTTGTATGGAGAAAGCTCTGGGGGTACAACACACTGTGCAGAGAAAAACATCTTTACTGCCTCCTGAGGATTCAGAACTAGAACATCGTAAAATCCGGTTAAATCCATCTCTTCATATGGCTCTATACACCAGACCTCAGTCTGTAACACAAGCAACATGAACCCTTTTCGGTCAGAGCTCAGGGAGCAGGAGCAGGCAAGGATGTGCCAAGCTTCCTTCTCTCTGTTGGAGCCACTCACCACGTCTTGCAGTACCCACACACGTGCTTCTCAGCATTCCCTTGGCTCGAGCACACCTGTGCGTGGGTAATTTTTCATCACACACCTACCCCTATTTGTCATCATATCACACCAGCACATCTTAAACCAAGCCTGTTATTACCTAAAACTTGGGGGTGCACCTGACAGAGCAGCGAGGCACACCTTGCACACCGGGTAGTCACCCAATTACAATTTAAGCTCCTTAGCAAAGGCCCTTTTTCACCGTTTTTTTTACTGGTTTAGGCACTGTTTGACACCTGCCTAATACAATGCTGCTTTCATTAACACAGTGGGGCTTTCATCCTGATTGGGTATGGAGGCAGTACACAACTTCAGTACCTCAGTAGATTCTCTTTAGAGCAAAACCAGGAGTTTAAGTCCCTGTGAAGAGAAAATAAAGTACTCCACCTTTTTTTTTTTCTTCTCTCTCTCTAACTGCATTGCTTGGAGGGAAAATCTGTTTAAAAAAAAAGATGAGTGTGTAAGCACTTAAACTAACCCTGCATTTGTCACCGGAATCAGAGCTTTAGTCTTTTAAGTGCAGAAGTTTTCTGCATCATTAATACCAAATAAATGACCGAGAAAGAGGAAGAAAATACATAAAAGCCTTCATTATATGCAAAACAGATGGAGGGAAGCTGCTTTGTGAGGCATCATATTCTAAACCTGAAGTGGGAACTGAATTTTTTATGCAATCCCAATGGCAAGGGACTGGCAATGTTATTCTGAAGTAAAAAAGGTGACTTCTGTCTGTTCTTCTAAAATATTAATTAAAAAAAAAAAAATTCTGCGTATCTCAAGCTAAGAAAAATACACATGGGAACAAAGCTTATATTCTCTGTGCCCTTAAAACCATTACATTGTCATCTTCAAATAAACAGCTCAGCACAACAGGTGCCTAGAAGATACGAAAAAGTGTGTGGAATACAATGTTCTGAAGAAATCCTCATGGATGCAGTTCTGGTCTTCAAAAATACCTCTAAAAAAAGTTTTACAAGGTGTCAGTGGCTGGGAAAACAAAATTCTTTCTCACAATCAAAAGTTTTCCCATTTCTAGAGCCAGAGACAAAATTTGAAGATTTACAAGGTTCACTTTTAAATTTTGTGGGCTTGGAGGGGTTTACATTTCAGGTTTTGGTTTGGAGGATTTAACTGGTTTTTAGTCCCAATATTGTACAAATTGAGTTATTGTAGCAGTATCAAAAGCAAAGAAAATCCCATGATGAATCTGCCTTTTTTTCCCCCATGATAAACAAAGTGCTGTAGACACCAGACGTCAGTAAGGAACCGTCTGGGAAGAGATAATTTAAAAGGCTTTGAAAAAAAGAAAGCAGCAGGGTGGTGTCTAGTCACGATAAGTTATTTTGAAAACAGACTGGATAGTGCTGATACTAGAGCATGATGACAGCACACAACAATCTGGGCAAATACAACTAAAAGGGAAAAATGGGAACTTCGGTGTCATTGCAGAGGATGGTGAGAACAACAGACACATACCCCACATACTCAAGTTCATGTGTATTCATGTCTTGCTATGAAAAATTAAAGGTTCACCTCAAAAAAAAGCCGCTCCAAAGTCTTTTACTTCCACGTTACAATGAACCCTAGGTTAACTAAGACCTTGTTAATGTGTGTGTGCAGAGTTATCTCAGTCTGTATTTATGATGTTCGTTTTCTCACAAATACTCTACAAGTCACAAAGACCTTTTTCTGGTGCTTCTTATGTTTCTGTCCGTGGTATGTGGCTCTTTTGCATCACAGCAGTTCACAAAACAAGACTGGCTGAGGTTTAGTTTGGTTTTGAATGGAGCACAAAAATAAGTCTCCTATATAAAACATCTCTCCTATGTGTCATGATTAGCTAATATCAAGAGAAGGACTGAGTCACTCTGCTCACAGTTACTTTACTGTAATTTCTCAGAATTCAGTGGGGCTGTTCCTGACCTTAAAAAGCAACAAAATCAGGCCTCTCTTTTACAGGATTGTTTCCCAGGAACTTTAGGAGTTAGGTTGCTAAATAAATAGCTGTGTATCACAAGTTAATTCATGCTTCCTCCCCCTCCACCCTGCCTCATTTCTTTAACAAAAAAGGAGCATGAGTGGAAAGACAGACAGGACTAATAAATCATGCATGATGGGGAGTCAGAATATCCAACTTCCCAGAGTTTTTCAATTCGAATTTTCATCTGTTTTATTTACATGGAAAACCAGTCACTTAGATAATTTTGTGCCTGACTTCCACTCTTTTTTGATTCAGAATTAGTCTATTCCTCTATTTTGTCATCAGATCTAACTATCCACAGAAGGGCCTGGAAAAAATAGTTTGCTTGTAATTCAGTATCTCCTTTTTATCTTACAAAGAGAGCAACTTTTCTGCTTGCCAGAGACACATGGCACTATCCAACATTCAACATTTTTGATAGGTCAAGTATTTGTTTAAACATTCAGTATTGCTGTCCTTACTCTTCTCTGTACAAGTCTGCATCTGTAATGTATCAAACAAGGGACTGGGCCAAGATCAATACAATGGATGTGTGAGGACAAAAATGGGCAGTACAGTCCTGCCCTTCTTAAGGCATTTGCAAAAGTAGATAAATCTGGCAACAAACTACCTGTCTTCTTTTGGGGGAAGGGTATAATATCTCTAGAAAGACACCACAAAATGAGCTCCATGCTATTGGACCAAGGCCTCTTGCCTATCTTCTAAAGATATAGAAACTTTAGAGATGAAGAAGCCACTTTATCTGCTCTTATGGTTGCATGTAGTTTGAGGGGGGCAGCTGGGAGCACAAACTAATTTTCCTGGCTTCTGCAGCAACCCACACGTGGCCACCACCTCTTCCCAGCCCCTGGGGTTCCACACGTGCTCTGGTTGCAGGACAAGCAGAGTCCCCAGACAAGACAATTGCTGGAAGCCTCGTGCTAGAACAATGTGCAGCTCATGGCCTCCTCCCTGCACGTCCTGAATTCCTTCTGGAAATGACAGATGCTGAGAGTGCGGAAGCCCATCTGACCAACCCTAGAGCGGACCTGGAGCACGCAGCGCAATAACTGCACAGCCATGGATTAGTGAAGGACAATGAGCCGAACTTCTGTGGGAATCACTGGACCTTCCACATCCCCACTAAATGTCCGTATTGCCCACGGGTCCTGCCATGTGACGGGAGAAACACCACATGAGGTTCTGCTCTCGTATTTACAAAATCTGAGTAACTCAGTCAGCTAAAACAATCTGGCTCCCCTGTTGTGTACGAGTTCAGGTTATAAAGCAATTTCTATTCAGCTCCAACTGTACAGATTCCACAGTGGTATTTTTCATGTTGTTCCTAATCAAGATGAACTCACTGGTTTTACTGTGTGCTTCATTTTGTTTTGTTTTTCAAACATGAGGAGAATATTTCCAACATTTTTCAAAACTTTTGTGTTTTTTAAAAAGGAAAACACATCTCTTCCTCCACTCTTAGGACATGCAAAGCATCCCTTTCCTTGTCAAAACTAGACATGGTTTCATTTACTGCTGAAATTTGAAACGAAGCATGAAAATATTTTTCCATGAGAACAGGAGCCTCCACTTGGCAAGAAAAAAAGTCAACTGTTCTCTAAAGTGATGAGCTCTGGAAAACCTACAGTCTGCATATACGAGAAGGGAAAATCCCATTCCTGTGATAACCATGCCTACCAACAGAACTGGACAGGAATGTAGGTCTGGGATGGGCGAATTTTCCATTTATAGATGAGATGGGTTTGGATGCTGGCCATGGTGTTCTTCCTATTTAGTTGAAGTTGCCTATCCCCTCATTACAAAGGCCATTCTCCCACAGAAACAACTGAGAAGGTTTGGCCTTTGTTGTTGCTTTGGTACCTGCTCTTTTTACAAGGCTTGACCTAGAGAAAATCAAGCAGAGTATTTGCCAGTCCCACATTAATCCACCTCTCCAGTCTGTGATCAGAAGGTTTCTTTTCACAAGTTAAAGAAAAGACACAAAAGACACTGACATGTTTCTGCTTCCACAGCAACCAGTCCTGGCCTGTGCAAGGAAGTTGCAGTTTAATTAAACCAGTTCAAAAACTGATGCTGTTAAATTAACATGGAGTCTGTGGGAGGATGGATGTTATTTTGCTGGAGTGCTTTCTACTGTTTTAACTGAAGTGGTAAGGAAGGGATTTAAGCTAAATCAATACACAACATAATTCAACTGATATGTGTCCAAAAAAGGCATTTGCATCAACATAATGAAATAGTGCAAGATTTTCATGTAGACAAGACTCAGAAGAAAATGTAACTACATTATTCTTTGGGAATATTGTGAACATGCCTTGTTTTGTCCCTGTCTGCTGTCAACACCTCCTCCACTGCCTCCAGGGGTCTGCTCCCCACTGCCTGACAGTTTTATTAACTATCTCTTCCTGTCCTGTTTACCCTCAGGTACCCACTTGTTGGCAAGTTGCACTTCTCTTTATCACCAAACCACCACCCCATTAGATGTAGTTCTCAAAAACTGTAGCTTCCTGCAGTTCTGCTAAGTTAAAAGGTTCCTCTCAGGGTAGTTTCAACTCGGTGTTCCCCAGATTTTCCCCGTTCCTCTATTTGTTACAGTAATAGTTACTGCAGCGTCAGAACACAATTGGCTGGGTTTTTTTCAGAACCCAAAATACATTGTTTCAGGCCTCTTGTGTGCCCAATGCTGTGGAAACGTCAGACTGTGACTACTCCTGGGAAGCCCATCTTGCTCCAGCAGGTGACACATGGTGAGTGAGCAAAAGGCCATTTTTAGCAGCTACTTTCTCAGCTTTGCATGATGTCCCAGCACCTCTTGAGCTCACTGGTTTACACTACACAGTGGGGAATGTGCTTGGGAAAAAGGAAAAGGTCAGTCCTTACTCTTCTTACTGTTCTTGGTTCGTCCCCCAGAGGCCAGCATGGCCAGGCCAACGCTGGGATGCAGATCCTGGGGGATGCAGATCCTGGGGGATGCAGATCCTGAGGGATTTTCTCTCCCCATTTTGCCTGAGCCACCACCACTGCTGCTGCACTGTGAGCTGCAGGGGGAACCGAGGGCATCTCTGAGGATGAGGCACTGGAAAAGAGTGCCAAAATCACAACATCCAGCCATTGCAAGGACACCAGGGCTGACATACAGCATAGGTTAGACAGAGTTTGGTACTACGCTGGCTGAACAAAGAGCTGGCACTGTTGGTAGACATTTTAACAAATGGCTCACTTCCATGCTATTGAATTGATGGCAAACTTCCCAATGGGAGCAGCCTCTGGCCACAAATGTGTAGTTAACAACCCAAGTCTGTACAGCACACACTGCTCCCTACCAGCTGCACATGGCCCACAGTCCAAATGACAGCTGCAGTCAAAAACAAGCTGGAGGTGCTGAGCACATGAGAGTGCTCCCAGTTGTAGTAAATCCAACCACGCAAAAATTTCAGATAGTCTTTCTGCTTCTCCTCGGACATAAATGTTGAAAGTAAGTGCCCCATTAACAGGAGGGAGAAAAAAGACTTGATTTCCCCTCCCCCACGTGCACAATAATGCTTAAAAGTGCAAGTTTTGGAATATTTTTGAGACGCAGTGGTGAGTTGAAGCAGGAAACCATCTCATACATTTCAGTGCAAAAGACAGCAGGGAAAAGGAAATTCTTTTTTGTGTCTTTAATTTAAGGATCAGACAATTCAGAAAACTGGTATGTTAGTGATAACTGGCTAATTTCCTCTTTAAACCCAGGTTTGTATCTTTTGAGTCCCTACGAGAACATTTTTGAGTCTATTTATTTATTGCCAATGTAAGGCACCTTTCCTTTTTTTCTTCTTATCCAGTTTTAGGAAAAGAGGCAGAGGAAGAGAGATTTCCAACTTCTCATTATTACAAAATCGAAGGAATAAAATATGCAATTCAATCTGCTGAGTTAAGACTGAAGAAATGCAAAAACAGTGGCCACAGACAAGTTTAACTCTGCCCCCGTGTGTGCAAACATGAAAACACATCCATCTACCTGGATCCTGCTGCGGTTTTGTGCTAAAGGGTGTGTTAGTTTCTGGCAGTAATTATATATGGCATCCATGATGACCCTGAAGCTACAGGACACCTTTTCTCTTCTATGCTCACGTCTCTGCATTATGAAACTCCTTTAGGAATGCACTGGCTGCTAAAAAATGAGCCATAGAGATCTGCCTGCTGCCCATAATAATAAAGCAAGAAGTGAAGAAATGGAAAAAAAAAAAAAGGAGCACTCGAATTTTACCAGAGGGATGATCCTGTTAAGACTAGGAAAAAACAGGGACTTGACTTTACCTCTCACGTTTCGCACGCACGCCCTGTGTGAACTTCCCTGTTCTACACTGTGCCTCACCTTCCAGCCTGAGAAGTGGATACCAACACCTTTGAGGGGGTACTTCTTCCTCTGCAAACTCACACTGAGGTTTCTCCAGCTGCCTCACTTCATCAGCACACAAGGTGACAAGGCTCCATCAAGGGGAGACCAGCCCAGGCCACCACCACTGTGGTGGGGACAGGCTGCTCCAGCCAAGGGCTCAGCCCTTTCCTAGCCCATGGCTCAGCCCTCAATCACACACCAGGCAGCGAGGCAGCAGCTCCGGGGGCTGGGAGTGAGGGGTCTCTGGATCGCGTCCTACCGTGGGACTCATTTATTGACACTTTTCAGGACACCCCCAGGCTTGACCAGTGACAATCCTGGGTCAAAGTGCCCCTGAATTAAACCTTCTCTCTCAGGAAAGCTGTTGGGGGAACTGCAACAGGGTGTCGGAACACCTCGGCACATGGCACAAGAGAGACACATGGACAATGCCATGGGACACGGACAGGGCGCTGCAGGAGCTGATCCCGGCAGAAAAACCAGCCGGCTCAGGACACACTTGCCCTCAACCCTTATCTTTTGATAAGGGAAAGGTCCGCAGGGCGCACCACTGCCACGCCCCAAGCAATCACCTCCTCAATTTTTAAGTGATTTCAGCTTTCACATTAACCTTTGTGAGCTGAGTGTACAGAGAAAAAGCCACAGCCTCGTTTGCCGGATATGGGAGGATCCAGAGTGCCAGGGACGTCCCAGCATCGAGCCCTGCCCTGGCCAGTGACCAGGCACTGTTAAACCCAGCAGGCAAGAGGCAACTGCGGGGAGGCAACGCAGAGGGAGCGCAGGACCATGGCGACCTACATGCAGCTAAACACCACTGCCAAGATGCCCCTCGTGGGGCTGGGCACCTGGAAGGTAAGAGCTTCAGAGAAAAGCACTGTACTGCAGAGCTCCCAGGCACAAAACTTCACTGCCTCTGGTCCAGCTCTGGGAAGCTCTCCTGGTGCCTGGGGCTCTGCTCTGCCTGGCTGAGTGTGAGCTGGAGTGGAGCTACAGATAAGAGGCTGGAGGTTGATTTCCAGCCCTGGAGTCCATGTTTATCACTGCAAGAAATAGTGTTCTTGTAAAGGAAAAAAAACCCCACCAACCTGGACTGGGGTGGGGGGGGATTGCTTTCATTAACACGGTTTCCTTGGTTTTATTTTGCTAGGATACAGGTCTTTAACAAGCACTGATTTGAGATTCTGAATATTTATGCATTTTTTTCAGTCCCCAGCTGGGCAAGTAAAAGCTGCGGTGATGGCTGCCATCGACGCCGGGTACCGTCACTTCGACTGTGCCTACGCGTACCTGAATGAGAATGAAGTTGGGGAAGGAATCCAGCAGAAAATCAAGGAAGGTGTTGTGAAACGAGAGGACCTCTTTGTTGTCAGCAAGGTAAGGATCCAGTGATCCTGGCAGCCTTGAGCGCAGCTGGGGGAATGCTTTGTGTAGAGTAGGAAGCTTAAGTAATGGAGACAAACTTTATGCTGTAGGATAAAGCAAATCATAAAAGCATTCAGGTCACTCGCGACACAAGCTTACAGCTTCACCCCCTTCTGTACGGAGAGTTAGGAAGGATACACTGTGTCTGCACCCTGCTGGGGTGATCGAGCAGTCCAGGGAGATGGATGTGGGGAGGCCAACTGCAGACTGATCAGTGCAAAAGAAGGGAAGCAGGAAAAGGCAGAGTGGACCAAGTAGCCTCAAGCAAGGTAGAAACCCGTGATGCAGAGGTCAGAGACCATTCAGTGTAAACGGCTGACAGAGGCAGAACCAGCTTGCTAATGAGACCTCATTGACTGCTAAAGCACAGCAGAGCACACGGGCCTGGCACTGCCTGGTGCTTGTTCCAGCAGTTGGGCTCGGAGCATTCCAAAAGTGTGTCCCTGCCGTGGGAGGTGTCGTTCTGGGCACCCTGGGACACTGTAATCTGCTCAGCACATGTCCCAGGGAAGGTGCGGTTGCTGAGTTTTCTTTCTTATTACAAAAATCAGGCTACTTAGCTGGAATCTGAAGTTACTTCTTACCTAAGTAAAGGCTGGTGGCAACCACTCACTCTTTGTGGCTTGTCTTACCTCTTCTTGGCTTTGCCTGCTACACGCAGTGCAGGAGTTCTGTGCATGCTCACGAACGAGGTACATGACTGCCTCTGGAAGCCCCCTACTGCCAAGGCAGACAAACGATGTGTGAACTAATGCAACCAGAGACTGGTACACACTGCCCCCACAGTCACAGACCAGTCCCAGCCCACAGCCTGCCACATCTGAACAGCACTAGCATGGCCTCATTCCACACCACCTTCCAAAGAACAGGGAGCATTCCTGTGCTGTGCAGGAGAGTGCCCCAGAGCTTTAACCAGGAGGTCACAGTCTGCCCTGTTTTATCTCCAGCTGTGGTGCACATTTCATGAGAAGCCTCTGGTGAAGGGAGCCTGCCAGAAGACTCTTGCCAAGCTGAAACTGGATTATTTGGATCTGTATCTCATCCACTGGCCTTTTGGCTTCAAGGTACAGTAACAGCAGGTCTCATTCCTGGGAGAGCTCCTCAGAAGTGCCAGGAGCACTGGCAGCACCACTGCTGCTGCAGTGCAGGAAGAGCCCGTGCCTGTGGTGCCAGCGCTGCCCCGCTGCTGCCCATCTGCTCTCCTCTGCCCACATGAGCCAGGCCCGTGATGTCTGCCCCGAGACCGCTGCCTGCACAGCGTCCTCTGCCCTCCTGATAACGGGGAGGCAGACCCAGCACTAAGGTCAGGCCTCTGGCTGCAAGCAAAAGCTATGCCTCTTTCCCTTTCTTTTACAAACCCAATCATGCTCTTTTGAAAGAAAACCCCTTGGGACAGAGGGGTGCAGTTTTTTACCTGACAGAACTTCTTTCCTCTGCAGGATCACACGGTGGAAGTAAACGCTTCTGTCTCTCGTTTCTTTCTTTAATCACCAAATCCTCAGTACAGTACAGATTGAGCTGACCTTGCCTGTAGAAGCCTTAGTGTAGTTTCACAGACTTCAGATTTCAAAAGATGAGGCTTTCAGGATCAAGTTTTCACAGACTACATGCACTTCAAAGCATTTATGTCAGCATATACATATATATATACATACCTATCGAAATCTCTATTCTACCTTATGCTTTTGAGCTCAACTCCATTCCTTCAATATTGTTTTAGTTAGCGTTATGTGGACAAAGCTGTCAAGTGAAGCTGCACAACATTGTGGCATTTAGAAAATTCCAATCATTCAAACTACTTTGGCCATACTGTCTAGCTACAGGCTGTTCTAATTTTTCCTAATACAGCCATTTCCAAAGTGAGCCTCCCCATGGGACATCTGTCAGCAGATGCACTCCAGTATAAATGTCTGTGTTCACAGGGCCAAAGTCAATCCTCCATACACCTTTTTAAAAACATCTAAAGAAACTGTTACTTGAACAATACTTGAAGTGAACTCGTGTAAGACTCCAGAATATTGTTCTATCAGTTACTCACTTCCCTGCATGCACTCTGTGGATCATCATTTCAGAGGGTCCAGTAGAAATACCTGTCTTTATTGGGATAGTAGATGACAAAAATGCATGAACTAAGAGTAAAAAGTGACTGACAAACTAATTAAGTTATGGTGAGAATTACTTGGTTTTTGGTTTTGGGTTTTTTTTTAAATCAAGTATTAGCTTTAGTTCCCTACATCTCTGTTGGGTGATTTTACATAGCTAGTGTCTCAACAGCGATTATTTCAAGCCTTTTCTCTCTCTGACAGGCTGGAGAGGACTTGTTTCCCAAAGATGACAAAGGCATGGCTATCCCCAGCAACACTGATATTCTACAGACGTGGGAGGTAAGTTCAGCCAGAGCAGAAGAGAAATGTCCTCTGTCCTCATCAGTCTTTTCCATACTTCCATTGATGCTTATCTTCAGCAGTCACAGAACTGTTGTCTCGTTCACACAAAATTAGTTGGAAGGCACATAAGGCAGTACAAAATAGCTTTTCATAATTGGCATGCTTAATCCTTCCCTGGTTATTCCTATTCTCTGAGTGTCCTACTTGACTGGAGCTGCACAAGCACTTCCAGTGGAGCTGCACACCAGACTGAAGCTAGAAAAAGTTCATTGTGGAACAATAACAACTGCACAATTGTTTTCACCACAGTTCTTGTGTTTTTCTCGAGTTGCTCAATCAAATTTCACAGAAATAAAGGTTTTTAGGTTTCAAGATCTTGCCTACAGTATGTAGTACAGCCCTCCAGTGCTTGCACAATAGTGGACTACTGAGTGTCGTCATTATTCTCCTCATGCAACTCAGTGTGGATTTCCACACACTCAGAGAATGAAAATTTGGGATTGGGTGAGATGGCATTAATGTGCCAGCACCTGCTTTTCCCTCAGACAACTTTGCAACTCTAAATAGTTATTTTGTGCTGCTCGTGGTGGGAAACGAGTCACATCAGGAAGAACATCATCATGAGCTGCCTTGCACACTGGATGACAATTTTGCCATTTTAGGCCATGGAGGAGCTGGTGGACTGTGGACTGGTAAAAGCCATTGGTGTTTCCAACTTCAACCGTGAGCAGACTGAAAGAATCTTGAACAAGCCAGGACTGAAGCACAAGCCTGCAAATGTCCAGGTGAGCTGCAAAGTGACTGCAGGCGACTGGTTTTGTGGGATTATAAAGATCCGATTACAGCTGAATGAGGAGATGGGAAAAGGGTGAACAACATAGACACAGCATGTACTTTAAATCCCCCTCTGTGGATGTTTCGGAGTACAGCAGTTGGATACTTCTGGGGCTTTTTTAATCACCTTGCTGAACCACTGTTTAAGGATGTTGAAGCATTTCCCTGAAAACAGTCTTTCTGGAATAATAGAGAACCCAGAGATGAGCTTTGTGAACCCCCCCCCCCCCACCCACACCGTGTGTAAACCGTTTGCCAAACAAACGGNCAGCAAAACCTGTATAAGCACTTTGTATCAAAACAGGTGGTTTTAATACTAAGGATGGGTATTATCATGCAGGCCACAGTCAAATTAGGGAAAAAAGCAGTCTCTAATTGGATTAGGAGATCATTTATGGTGCACAACAATACTGCAGCAGTTCTGCCACTGTCAGACTCTTTGTTTTTGTGTTGGCAGATTGAATCTCATCCATACCTCACCCAAGAGAAGCTGATCAAGTACTGTCAGTCCAAAGGGCTGGCTGTGACTGCATACTGTCCCCTTGGCTCTCCTGACAGACCATGGTAAGGCTGCTCTGCAATCTGCCAGGAGCTGCTGGGGATTATGACTGAAGCACTGAGACCACACGTGCACCACTCATTTCTTCATTTAAACACCGATCTCTGCTCCTATGCTGAATCTTTCTGTGGAGATTTCTTGCCACTGATTTGTTTTCTCCGTGTAGGGCTAAGCCCGGGGATCCTTCCCTTCTGGATGACCCCAAGATCAAAGAGATTGCAGCCAAGCACAACAAAACCCCAGCACAGGTGGGTACTCCTTCTCAGTTTAGGAAAACAGAGCTCCAGAAAGGGTAGAACCTCTATCCCTTCCCCATGAGTTGTGGCACTCCTTTGATTTTTCCCTAACAATGAAGATTTTTTTTATTATATTACCCCCAAGACACACTACTATTAACTCTTTGGCCCTCAAAAAGATTCTTCACCCACCTTCACATGTCACTTCCCCTCTCAAGTCCTCTTGCAGAGAATGAAAGCCTTGCATAGACTGCTAAAAATCCCAGGTGCAAAGGAAAAGAATTGGCTGGCCCAAACCTGGATGGGAAGGGAGGTTTCCTGTGAAGCTCCCTGTGAGGCTCCACCACTCCCCTCTTTGCTCTCCAAGCAGTGCAGCCAAGGCTGCAGGGACAGGAATGATTTGAAATGCAGCTCTGCAGAATGAGGTACAGCTTAGGGAAAAGCAGTTCTGCTTTTCCCAGAGCAGGAGCCATTCTCTTTCTGACTCAGTTTTCTGTTCTTGCAGGTTCTCCTTCGCTTCCAGATCCAGAGAAATGTGATTGTGATTCCCAAGTCTGTCACCCCACAGCGCATTGCAGAGAACTTCAAGGTGAGGGATCAGGAGTGAGCTGGGTGCTGCCCCTCAGGGATGGCTTGGCAGTGATCCTTTCTCCCCTTTGCCATGTCCTCCTGCAGCAAGGGGACTGGGCTTCTTCTTTCATTATGCTTAACTGTACTTTACTGAGTGTTAACCCAGGCCTACTTTTTGAGAGTTTAATCAACAATCCTTACATGACATTATTCCCTGTTTCATGGCTTGTGGATGAATGAGCAGGCACAGCTTGCTTGGAATACCCACACAGGAAAATGCCAGAAATACCTTATCTAGAATTAGCAATGTTCATAAAATAGTCCCCGTGTACATAAAACAAGTTGTTCGTCTTAATTCAGCGGTCCATGAGTGAAAATGGATTCTCCAGTGTGGAGATGCTCTTTAATCTTGTATTTCTGTTAGGTTTGTTCAAAGAAGTGATTTCCACTTGTTTCTCTATTTAGGTGTTTGACTTTGAACTGACTAAAGAGGAGATGGCAACTATTCTGACTTTCAACAGAAACTGGAGGATCTGTGAAATGAACATGTAAGTGATACTGCTTGTTTTCTTCTAGATCTTAAATTTTGAATATTCTTTACAAGGAATTTTGTGTCACAGCTTCTAGGTAACATGAAATTCAGTTTATTTAAAAATCAAACCAACTCAAACTCCAACTGGTTTGTCCCAAAAAATAACATTTTCAGGAGAGGGCTTAATATTTTCATTTTAAAAATGAAACAAAAAAATTGAACCAAACTGCATTCAAATTCTGAATTCTTAGTTTTCAGGAAACTCTCTGTAACTTGAATTACAAAAAATGGGTTCTGGATGTTCAACTCATCTTTGTATTAGAGAAAGGAGGACATGTATCTTCACCTATTCTTGCTGTAACTCCATGATGCAGATCTTCCCTTGGTGGCTCCTCCATGCATGCAACACATCTCTACAATACATTTAGATCACATGTGAAAATAACATTCTCTTTCATTTGTTTCAGGTCCAAAAATCTCAAGGAATACCCTTTCCATGCAGAATACTGAAGGTGCTTTGTAACATGGCCTTCACTAGACCTCTGGTGTCTCATTTGCCTCTGCTCTAACTTTATCAAGTTCTCTTATTGAATCTGCCCTGGTGCTGCCAGTGAAGATATGGGATGTTTATCCCATGAAATTTGGGTTTTTTGGAAGAAGGAAAGAGTATTTTCTACAGCACCACCATTTAGTAATTGCCTTCAGTCTTGCATCAGCAGATGTTGACAAACTACAAAAAACACCCCACAGCTCCACGATTTCATCAGAGCTGCCACACATTTTAAATAAAATTAACTTTAAAATGAAAAGACCTAATTGGCTGAAAGTTTTCTGTCTACTGTAGGAAAAATCCAAACCCTTTCCAACCCAGAGACACACAGAGGGGTGGGCTGCAGCCACCTGCACTGTGGGGACACACATCCTGCCTGGGACACTCAGCATTCTCCCCTGCCATCCCTCAGCACTCACACTGTCCCCTCCTCACCAGCCACAGCCCCTGGGCACAGCCCTGGTGGGTGCTGGGGACATCTCGGCCATCACACAACCCAAATGTCTGCTGGACCAGGAGGCTCAGCCCCTCAGTGCAGAGCCAAACTGCTGACACCTGAGGATCTTCTCCCCAAAATCTCCACTCTCAGTTCACAAAGATACAATCCAAGACCGTGTGCCTCCCAGCTTCCCAAAGGAAGCAGCCCATAAAGCCCTCAGCAACCTCCAGGCAGAGGTAAGGTATCATCATGCGAAAAAATTACTGAATCAGTAATTTCACAACATTTAATATGGCATGGGAGCCAAAGATGTGGGGAATTTCTACCACCTTTCACACCCTCTTTCCCTTGGAAAGCTGCTGATCAAACGCTTGCTCTAACAATGGAGCCATCACTGTGGGCAGAGTCACACAAATTTATCCAGATCATCCTTGGCTAAGGGCAGCACCTACTGCCTCACCCCACCCACGCCAAAGAGCTCTCTCCTGCTCCCAGCTGAAGGGTCTCCTCTCATCCCAGGGCACATTCAACCTCCTGAAACAAAGGAGACATCAGCAGGGTTTAGGGACATCAACGTGCTGAATCAGGTCTAGGCGTGAGGGATGCACAGACAGGAGCTGCCTGCTTAGGGTACGGGCTCATAGTTTCATTTCTGGAGTTTCATTTTAATTCCACAGTTCGGTCAGCTCATCCAATTAGCAGACAAATACAAGAATTATCAAGGGTTAAGGTCTTCAAAAGAACTCTTGAAAAGACACAGAGAGGGTGGTGGGACCTCAGAGGATGCTCCTAGCTAGATCTGAACTCAGTGCAAGAAAAAGGCCAACGTCTTAGAATCAGATTAAATCTCTATCCCCCTGTTTTATTCCTGCCTTAACAAGCATCTGGAAGTTGAATCAATGCACACCATTCAGCAACATAAACATTTGGTTCCAATGTATACTCTTTTCCAAAGGCTCTGCCATCATCTGACAACCTCAGCCACACCTTCAGGACAGAAACAATTGACAGCTCCCATGTATTGGCATGATCTGGGCAAGGCCTGACACCAACGGGCCCAAACAAAGCAAAACACAAAGCCTTCTGCCCAAAATCCTCTCTTAAAAGACCAAGGTGTCTCTCACGGCGTGCCTTGGGAAAACCAAGCCCCAGCCTTCACAGGAGAACATGATTTCACAGAAGAAAGTGAGAGGAAGGAGTAATTGCATTTCTCAGCCCTGCTCTCCACCAAATCTCTGCCATCACATGCTCTACCCAGCTCCTTGCTGCATGAATGTGAGGCTTTCAAACCTCTCCCCAAAAAGACAGGCTCAGAAGAATGAGAACAAACACTGCAGGGCTCTGCCCTCCCTAAAAGGAGATCCCATCCCACAAACAGCCAGGCTTTGCAGGCTTTCACAGAGCACAGCTCTCTGACAGCACCAGTTCACCTTGGCACTGCTCCAGTATAAAATCTGATGGATTCTGGCAGCTCCTGCACCAAGCCTTGAAACCCACTCAGCAGTGAGTGCTTCTGAACGTGCCACTGCTCACACAAATCACCAGCACAGCACCAGCTCGAGGGCCTTGGGAATACAAAGGAAAGCAGGAGCAAACTGGCACTTCAGGGCTCTCTGGGCTCACTTGAGAAAATGCACTGCAGACAAGGCAAAATGTGTCCTTGTGCATTTTTCACTTACTTCTCTAAGCAGTGAACCAGACCAAGAAGCTGAGCAGACTCAGAGCAGATCTACGTAGAAGGAATCCCAGGAAAGGATGAAAGATAAGCCCTAAGTTGTGTAACTCTTACGTGATTAAACTGCAATACCACATCCTGCAGAGGATAGCTGATAGCACTGACAGGAAACTGGAGGAAGATTAAAGGGAAAACGAATTATCTTGTCTGTCTTCAGTTAAATGAAGCAAAAAAATCTTGAGCATCTGCTGTGGGAGAGGCATCTAGAGAAAAATGCACCATTGTACATACTTCAGATTTATGTTTGTACCTGAATAAATTCTGCAAGTACAAGCAAACAGCAGAGCCTCCCAAGCAGCCCTAATATGCTATTATGGAACACCTGAAGGATCCTGTTGATATTTTTTTTTTTTATTGCACTGTGAACACCTCATCCATACAGCACATTTTGCCTCTCCAAAATTTCAAAGTCAGTTTCTAATGTGAAATTAAAAGGTCACCTAGCATTTATTTCTACATTTGTATGTCGTATTCTGAAATACGGTCTGCACCTCCCTAAAGACAGAGGGACAATGCGATCATCGCTGAAAACTCACTGCTCTTCAGTAGCTTTGAAAGCACACTGAAACACACTCTCCCCAACCATTTAAAATGAAGTGATTTGTACTGATCATTTCCGAAATTACTCGCAAACTCACCCCAAAGTGAAACTGTCTGTCCCATGTTTGTATCTCTCTGGGGGAACCGAGAGAGTGTCAGAGCAGCCCGGCACACGGCACACGCCAGATACGCAACAACACCACCACGGGGGACAACCCGCGGCACAGGGACAGGGCGCTGCAGGAGCTGATCCCTGCAGAGACTCCAGCGGCAGCGGGGCACACCTGCGCTCAGCCCTTATCTTTCGATAAGGAGCCTCAGCCCTGTCCCAGGGGGAGGTCGGAACGCCCCGGGCCAGCCCCTCACGCCCATTCCCCCCGCGGTGTCACANCCTGGGGCTGGGCACATGGAAGGTGAGGCGGGCACCGCTCCGGCCGTGCTTCGGGACGGGAGGGCACCTGAGAGTCCCTCACCGAGACGTGTCCTGCCCTTCTTCCCTTTAGTCTCCCCCAGGAAAGGTAACAGCTGCGGTGATGGCTGCCATCGACGCTGGATATCGCCACTTTGACTGTGCCTACGTGTACCAGAATGAGAATGAAGTTGGGGAAGGAATCCAGCAGAAAATCAAGGAAGGCGTTGTGAAACGAGAGGACCTCTTCGTGGTCAGTAAGGTATGGATCAGATGGTCATGGATTATGGACGTACTGGTTTTACCTGTGATGTTTTTACAGTAGGAACATCTAACGTTGAACATAGTGAAATGCCGTAGCACTGGAGGAGCTTGTAATGAGATCATTCCTGATAATATTTTCTTGTTTCCTGTGCTGCCACAGTATCATGGGCCAGGCCCAGCTCAGGCCTCACTGCATGTGAAGAGCACTAGGACAGCCTCATTCCACATCTCATTCCAAACAACAGGGAGCATTCCGGTGCTGTGCAGGAGAGCACCCGAGAGCTTTAACCCAGGAATTCATAGTGTGCCTTGTTTTTTGTCTCCAGCTGTGGTGCACGTTTCATGAGAAGCCTCTGGTGAAGGGAGCCTGCCAGAAGACTCTTGCAGACTTGAAGCTGGATTACCTGGATCTCTACCTTGTCCACTGGCCTTTTGGCTTCAAGGTACAGTAGCAGCAATGCCCATAAGTTTGTTTCTTGTGACTGTCTTAACAGCCCAACAATTGTTCTGGCTGACAATTACATGCCTCTGTTATCTGTGCCAGCACTGCTCTGGTGCTCAGCTTGACCCTGGCCATGTGACTCGGGCTCTTGGTCTCTGCCCCAGAGGCAGTTGTTTGCATGCCCCTTTGATCCTGGGAATGATGGCCTGAAAACTAGAGGCAGGTCTCCCAGCTCCAAGCATAAGACAGGCTGCTTTCCCTTTCCCCTGCAAATCCAGGGTGTGTACATCTCAAAATCACCCCTTGTGGGAAGGAGGGTTGCACTTTGCTGCTTCTCTGCAATTGTCTTTTGTGTTACAGAATCAGAGAGCAAAAGAAAGCATTTCCATTTTCCATTCCTCTCTTTAATCACCAAGTCCTTAATGCAGTAGAGACTGAGCTGACGGTGCTTGTAGGAGCCTTAGTGTTGTTCCACTGAGACAGGAGTTTAAAAGGTGAAACTTCTGTGAGAGAGCTTAGGTCCCCCAATATCAGTGAAGGAGTTGATGTCTCAGCTTGAATATTTCTAGTTACAGCCTGTCTGTCCTCCTGCAGTGTGATCCCTCCCCATTCTCCCTGTTACCTTTGAGATGCTCATCTTTTTTTCATGCTTTATTTTAACTTTATATTAACAAAGCTGCGAAAATGAAACTGTCTCATGCTGACAGCAGCAAACAGCTGCTAAGCACAGTTCAGTGTTGGCATCTTTTCATAACTTGTACACAAAGGCTCTTCTAATTTTCCCAGTGCTGGTGGCTTTACACTGAGCATTGTCATGTCAGTACACACAATACCTCTTTTCAGCAGATCTGGTGTTGTGTAGACCAAAGTGTTGGTGGAAAAAGAACAAAACAGTTCTTCCTGAGTGGGAACTAAAGGACAGCACCTGAAGGGAACACATGTGAGACTGGAGGCTGTAGCTCCGACTGGTTTGTTGCCCTGTAGGTGTTTGGGTAAGCCATCACTTCCAGGGGTCCAGCAGAAAAACCTGTCCTTATGGGAATGGTCACTGGCAAAAGTGCCTTAAGTTCCTTCCACTTCTAGGGAAGGAATGACTGAATATAGACAAGAATTAGCACTCTTGCACTAGAAGTTTAAGGTATTGTGGTTGTGAGTTTTCATGGTATTAAGTGAACTTCTGAAGAGATTTTCAAGCTTTCTTTTTGTTACTGACAGGCAGGAGAGGAGCTGTTCCCTGTAGATGACAAAGGCATGGCTATCCCCAGCAACACTGATATTCTACAGACGTGGGAGGTAAGTTCATCCCGAGTGGAAGAGCCACATCTTCTGTCCTCAGCAGCGGTGTTGTCTTCAGCAGATGCAGAATGGTTCATCCATGTGCGCAGAATTCATTGGAAAGAATTCACAAAAGTAGCTTTTAAAAATGTGCTTCCCACGAAGTAAAACGGGGCGTGTCAGGAGGAATGTGTTCAGTCGTGTCTTATCCACTGCGTGCTGACTTGGCTCCACTTTCTGTCAGGCCATGGAAGAGCTGGTGGATGCTGGCCTGGTAAAAGCCATTGGAATTTCCAACTTCAACCATGAGCAGATTGACAAAATTTTGAACAAGCCAGGACTGAAGTACAAGCCTGCAAATAATCAGGTAAGCTGCAAAGTGGCTGCAGGGGAATACTTTTCCAAGATGATAAAGTTCTGATTACAGTTGAATGAGGAGATGGAAAAAGGGAGACCAAAGCAGACACAGCATGTACTTTAAATCCCTTTCTCTGGATATTTCTTCATACAAACAGAACCAGAATATTTCCTTTTTGTCTCATCTTGTTGAATCTCTAGCTCCTGGAGTATTTTCCTAGGAACCATTCTCTCTGGAGACATGAAGAATCCAGATATGAGCGATCATTCTGACATAATGATTGAATCTTATAAAGCCTTTCAGAACAAAACCCAAAAAGCACATAATGACTCAATAAAAGTTGGTGCCCTATAGAAATATAGTCTTGTACTGTCACACAGGCCACCTGCAGGGTTGGGTGAAGGCAACCTGTAATTAGGAAATTAGGATTCAGAAAAACCTCTGGAGCAAGGGAAAACTGCAGTAGTTCTACAACTCTCAGTGTGTGCTTCTGTGTTGGCAGATTGAGTGTCATCCATACCTTTCCCAGGAGAAGCTGATTGACTACTGCCACTCTAGAGGGATCACTGTGACAGCCTACTGTCCCCTTGGACGTCCTGACGGGTAATTTCCAAGTGGGTTCGTGTGATTTAAGTCTGAAACATTCAGACTAATTGAGTAATATGAAGTATATTTTTTTTTTTAATTAATAGGGCTAGATAGAATCTTTCTGAAGTGATTCTTTGTTGTTTCATACTTCCCCCCCCACCACTTTGTCTAGTTCTAAGCCAGAGGCACCTTCCCTTCTGGAGGATCCCAAGATCAAGGAGATTGCAGCCAAGCACAACAAGACCCCAGCACAGGTGGGTAGGTGCCACACAGTGGGTACCCCTTCCTGCAACACAGCAATTTAGGAAACTATGTCTGAAGAGAGGGAGCAGCCTCTATGGTGTTACCTGTGAACAGTGCTGCTTTTTGTGGTGTTGACAAGCAATGCAGGTTGTCCATTCTGTGGCCTGCAAGATATGCTAGTGCTAACTCTGGCCATCAGTCAGGAAAATATTATTGACTCATCTTCAGTTGTCACTTCCCTTCTCAAGTCCTCTTGCAGAAAATGAAAGCTTTGTATATACTGCAGAACTTTTGGGTGCACAGAAAAGGAACTGACTGGCCCGAAACTGGATGGGAAAGGAGACCTTCTATGGGGGCTTCCACCACTTCCCTCTTTGCTCTCCAGGCCGGGCAACCAGGGCTGCAGGGACAGGGATGATTTGAAATGCAGCTCTGCAGAAGTATAGCTTAAGGAAAACAGCTATTGGAACAGGAGGAATGATTGAGTTCTATGTTCTTGCAGGTTCTCCTTCGCTTCCAGATCCAGAGAAATGTGATTGCCATTCCCAAATCCGTCACCCCACAGCGCATTGCGGAGAACTTCAAGGTGAGGGATTAGGAGTAGCTGGCTGCTGCCCCTCAGGGATGGCTTGGCAGTGATCCTTTCTCCCCTTTGCCATGTCCTCCTGCAGCAAGAGGACTGGGCTCTTTCTGTCTATCTCAAAGTCAGGGCTGCAGTGAAAACTACAGCTGAAGAATAGACAAAGCTTTTGGAAACAGTATGCTGATAACCTTATCGACACTTCACATGGTGTCTCCTGTTCTTCTGTTACTTCCCTCTGCCAGTAGCGTCTGGAAAATGCAAAGATACTTCTTTTCCTTTCCCTGTTTCATGAAACCATCACTTGTAACCAGGATCCTTTCTGATATGAACTTGTTCTTTCATCTTGTGAATCTTGCTTCTGATTCGATTTGTTCAAAAACGTTAAATCCACCTGTTTTTCTCTTTTTAGGTGTTTGACTTTGAACTGACTAAAGAGGAGATGGCAACCCTTCTTAGCTTAAACAGAAACTGGAGGATCTGTGAAATGGTCACGTAAGTGACAGTTTGTGTCCTTCAAACTCTTATATTTTCAACAGTCTTTATTCTGATCTCATAGGAACTTGTATAGCTGTTTAAATTGGGTGTATTTTGAAATCTGAACTAATTTGGGGGATGAAGCATCTGTTGTTATACTTTCACTTTATTGACTGAAAGATGAGTATAAGTCATGCTGTATGTTCATTGTAAATCCATTCTCCAGGAAACTTTGTATGCCTGGAATTCCAAAATAAGGGTTCTAATTGATAATTTTGGCTGTCCCCACATGGAAGAAATGAGCATTAGGCAGTTTTAAACTTACAGTAATTCTTTTCTGTATTGTAAATTGGTGTCAGCTCTTACACAGGTGGTTGTGGTGGGGAATGACCATCTGTTGTGCTGTACAAACACAGCTGCTTGCAGATATGCACTTTGGAAGCCAAGGAAGTCTTGGCTGCAAGGCCACAGAAACTGCTGTTGTCTCTGTAAGCAGTGTGAATTTTAACTCTTTTATCTCGAAAGTAACTTGGTCTCATCACTGTTCAGTGCCTGAATAATAGAAAAAGGCTGGAACTTGTTGGTCCTGTAGGCTGTTTCCATACTATTAAGTCTTTTAAGTTCACTCTGCAGTTATTCAGTTCAGAGTCTCCCTTGAAGGCTCCTCTGTACACCCACTGTTGTTCTATATAGCAATTATTTTAGCCTTGAGTAATCTTTCCTCTTTGATTTCCTCCAGGTGCAAAAATCACAAGGAGTACCCTTTCAGTGCAGAATACTGAAGATGGTTTTTTTTTTTTCTGCCCTCTCTCAGGCCTCCAGGGTCTAATGAGCTTCTACGATTGCCTCAAATTGTGCACAGTATAGCTTCCACACTGTATCCCTCCCTCCAGCAAAGGCACAGGAGATGTGTTCAGTGACTTTGGGTTTTTTCCTTTGGTGGAAGGAAATAGTACAGTTGTTCTGAAGAACAAAATATGGGCTATGATAATTCTCATTAAATGAGTGTCTCTGCATGGCTGAAATAGCAAAGGAGAAAACAGAAGGAGCTAGCAACTGATTTCATCTTCTTTCTTGCATCAACGCCACCTAAGGCTGCAGGGTTAAGGATATGTGAGTGCAGGAGAAAGATCCATCCTGAATAATCCCATAATCACTACCTGAAGGTAAAAGACAAAATTAACTTTACTGCTAGAGCACAGCCCAAAGCTTTCTGGGAAAGAAGAATAAATGGGAGAAGTGTCCAGACCTACAGATGGATACCAACTCATGCTGGGCCTTATTTCAGTCATGTTTTTTACAGGCTGAAACTGGATAGAGATTGATGTTCAATTTCATTCTTGACCAAAATAAAAATGTTTGGATTACTGCTGTGTTAGAAGTTCTATTCTAATGTTAAAATTAACAAACCAAGAAGCTTGCATTAACAATGTAATTGGAAATAATCATCCCTGTTCAATTTTAAATGAGGTCACAAGAGCATCAAGATCTTGTCTTGATCCAAAGTTGAATAATTTGGTATAGTGAGCATTGACCAAGCAATGTTGAAAAGAACGGTTGAGAAGCCTTAGTACGGACTGTGAGTCAACAAGCAACAGGAGAGCAACACCTGAAACTGCTGGAAAACTCTCCATTGGTATCGGTGTGGGCTGATTTGGCTGGTAGCCAGTGCTGGCATCTGGCTGTTGAAAGCCCAGAGTAACAGAGACTGCAGCAGAGGGGAGACAGTGTTAAGCAGGTGTCTGATACAGCAGACACAGAGGGTGAATGGAGGCACTGGTACATGTTAATACTGAGCTGCTGCCCAGAGCCTTCACACTGCAGCAAGTGGTGTGTTCCCTTCAGGCTGTGCTGATTCACTGGGACAGCTCTCTGTTCACTGTAACCATGTGAATGAGTAAAGGTTTCGTCTGACAAAGCCTCTCCCTCCTGGTGGAGGGTGCAGGTGAGCCTGGCTGGGCAGTGCTGGGATAGCTGGGAGGTGTTCTGGCAGTGTGGCAGTTTGGGTGTCCATATGTTCGTGTGTGTGCCTTGGGCTGGTGGGCATGGGGCACCTGCAGAACATCTGCATTCTGATCCATGACATCCACACCAGACCAAGCTGTGGGGTCTGACAAATGCATATGAAGTTTGAGTTGTATCTTGAGCAACTGTGTGGTCAGAAGCCTTCCTTGGGACCAAGATGCTTAACAAAAACCAGCTTTTGTGAAGGTTAATAACATTAGGGCCCAATGCTGACTGACTTGGTGCTTGTGCTGCTGTTTAACTCAGTATGCAGTGGGTGAATATACTTAGGCAAGGTTGAGCCACTTGCAGTGTGCATCACTGGTTTGTAGGTAGGAGTGCATGGATGAAAGGTGCTTGACAGGTGACAGGCTGAGAGACTGAATGTCACAGGAGCATCAAGAACTTGCCTTGATGAGGAGTTAAAATCACTGGATATAATGAACCATGACTGACCAGTCGGTGCAGACAAGAATTGTGGGAGGAGTCTTGGTACATATGATGTGAAAGTGCCAGGAGAACAATAACTGGAAGTGCTGGAAAGCTCTGTGGTGGAAGTGTGGGCTGATCTGGCTGCCAGGCTGTGCTGACATCGATCTAGATTTACAAGCCCTCAATAAAACAAACTCTGGGGAAACATGACTACACCCATGCAGATATCCAAAATGATGAGGACACGAGGTGTAAAAGCATGTGTTAGTGCTGAGCCACTGCCCAGAGCCTGACACAGGTCAGAGTTGAGTGCTGTATTTCTTCCAGGTGAGGCCACACTGACTCGAGTATTTTATGAGGGGCACACACTATTATATATTGTGAATATTTCCAGGTATCATTCTCCTGTTGCTTTATCATTCATAGCTTGTATGTACCAAGACTCCTCCAGTGCATGTGTCACGTTCTCCCTGCCAGGCTTTTCCTCCATTGATGCACTTGGTGAATCCAGTTTAGCCCTGTCAAATTGTCTGGTGTTCCCTTACCCCATGACACATGCAAAAAGAACTTGGCCTTTTTGTGTGATTAAAAAGAAAGAAGCTTTTTTTCTCTCAAATGAGGTGTGAACAAAACTTGTGCTTTTGGCTTGAGCATTTTGGTTATAAGAGAAACAGGACCATGGACCTCAGGTACATTACAGTAAATGCAAACCTTCTGCCCAAAATCCTTTCTAAAAGACAGAGACATCTCTCAGTCAAGAAACAATTGGGGAAAATCAAGCCCCTGCTTTCACAGCCCACAGAGAAAGCAATGTAAAAATCTGACTGATTGTGGCAGTTCCTGCATGGAGACCTTTTACAGCCGGAGTCAAACACAACACCACTATATTGAGCATACAGGAAATACAAAGGAGAGCAGAGGCAAACTGGTACTTTATCTGCCCTGTAAAAGCAAATCACAGGCATGACTCAACATTTTGTTTTACAAAAAAAAAGCCCTGTGAAGTGCATATTGCATAAACTTGTAGCAGTCACCATCAGCCAGAAGGGGACTGCCTACTAACAGTGCAGGTGATTGCTTTGGTGTTTCAAAACAGGGTGGCCTCTGTGAAGGGCAAGTCTTTGTCAGGACAAGTCTCCACACGACTTCTGCTAATAATTAAGATAAAGACAGGGGTCAGGCATGGAAAACTGATCTCCGAGCCCAGCTAACACCACACAGTCCACCTCTCTGACAGTACTCACTCTGCACACCAGTTCTGCCCCTCTGTTAACCTTACATCCAGTCCCTCACCCACCATCAGCAGCACTTGCCAGGAATGGCCACCAAGCACAAGGCCACGACTGGAACTTTCCTACAGCTCTGCAGATGTATGGTATCTGTTTCCCTTAACTGAGGGAGGGACAGTAGGAGGAAAAAGGGAAATGCAAAATCCCCCTGAGTAGGATGGCAGCAGGCATCTCATGCAAACAGCTTGATTTTAATACTGTCACCGGCATTCCTAATAGCACAATCTTTCCATTGATTTCACTGTCCCCTGAACCAAACCCCGAGAGTGTGAGCATGCTCAGAGCAGATTTACAGAGAAGGAATCCAGGGGAAAAAAAAAAGTAAAAGGCAAACACTGTGTTACATAACTATTTTGTGATGTTAACAGAAACATCACATCCTGCTGAGGATGGCTGATGGCGCTGACAAAAAACAGGAGGATTACAGAGACAAACTATTGTCTGCCCTCAGGTAAGCAGGGTAAAATGAGCTACGAAGCAGCTGGGCATTTGCTTTGGAAAGGCACACAGATAAGAATGCACCATTATACTGCCAACTGATGCTCACACCTGAATCCTGAATAAATTCTCCAAGCACGCAGCAAAGTTTCTCAGGTGGCCTCCACAGAACATCTATAATTCTTCTGCAACTTTCAAAAAACATTAAAAGAAGCCTCTCCCAACACTAAAAGTAACAGTCTTCTTTAAAATAACTGCTTTCTAATTTACTCCCACAAAGGATATCACTTTTCCTCTCCTGCTATCGCAAGCATCATCCCAGCTTCGCAGGGAGCCCGGAGCCCGCAGAGCGGCTGCGAGGGCTCGGGGAGAAGCAGCGCTACCCCGGCCCAGCGCGGTGTCCCCGCGGCCGCAGGGCTGTGGCTGTCCCGGGCGGGCGGCTCCCGGGGCGGGGCGGGCACGGCACCGCCGTCATTAAAGGGCTCGCCGGGCGGTACTACCGGGCAGCATTCCCGGCTGGAGCCATGGCCACCTGCGTGCAGCTCTACACCGGCGCCAGGATGCCCGTCGTGGGGCTGGGCACATGGAAGGTAAAGGGGGCTCTCAGAGGGGCTGGATCCGCGCCCGGTGCCATCTCCTCCGGAGGGGTCCGGAGCGCTCGGGGGTGGGCGGGGAGCGGGGGCAGCTCGGCTCGGTGACACGTCCCCGCCGCCATCCCCGACATCCCGCCCGGGATGCCCTGTTCCTCCAGTGGTCTCCGCAGGCAGAGCCCCGGCGCTGCTTTTGAAGCCGCTTTCCCTGGTGTGCCCTCTGTCCCTGCCGTCCCCCTCCTGCCGCGGGGGGGAGGTGACCCTTGGGTCTCCCCAGGCTGTGAGAAGGCGGTTCCGTCCCTCCGGACCCCATCCATCCCCTGCTATCCCGACCGGGCTCCCGCTGCTGCCGCGGCCTCCCGGGCCCCTCTCCCTGCCCCTTCCCGCATCCGAGCCTCCCGTGCCACTGCACTGGAGCACTTCCCTGCTGCTTCCGTGCTGAGTAACTGTAATCCTGGGCGAGGTCCCCGGGAATCATCTGGTAACCAGGTATAGCTTTAGAAGACGATTCACGCGTGTCGAGCAAGTTCTGACAAAGAGGTTTGCTGTTTTTACAATGACTACAAAATCACTGATCTATACAATGCCTAAAACCAAACATTGCTGGATTTGTATGAACAAGACATGCCAACATTTCTTTGTGCACAGCTCTTACACGCCCTTTCAGGGCATAGAAATACATAGAATTGCACATCTCCTCTCTCTGAAGGAAGCAGCTGACATAACTTCAAATTACAGGTGGGATGTGCCCCAGGATGAGCTGGGCTAGATCACAGTACAACACTCCAAAGTTATGTGGATGACTGAGGCGTCGACCACTGCCCTCCCCATAAACTAAAATTCTCTCAGCTGGGCGGTTTGACTGTTTCTCTTCTTAGACACAGCAGTGGGAAGTTGGAGTGCTGGGCAAGAGGCTCTGCAAAGCTCCCTGGCACAAAACTTGGTTCCCCCTGGTCCATCTCTGGTGAGCTGCCCTGGTGTTGGGGGCTCTGCTCTACCTGGCTGTTGGCTGAGCCTGTGTGGGACTGGAGCTGTGGATAAATGGCTGGAGACTGGCTTCAGACCCAGCAGCCTGCATTTGTAAGATGAAGAGAGCTTTAAGAACATGGCTTGGAAAAACTCTACTTAAAACGCCATTGTATGTGTTTCTTTAGTTGCTAGAGAATTAGGAAATGGCCTGTATGCTTTGATTTGAGATCTTAACCTTCTTTTTCCAGTCTGCAGCCGGGCAAGTAAAAGCTGCGGTGATGGCTGCCATCGACGCTGGATATCGCCACTTTGACTGTGCCTACGTGTACCAGAATGAGAATGAAGTTGGGGAAGGAATCCAGCAGAAAATCAAGGAAGGCGTTGTGAAAAGAGAAGACCTCTTCGTTGTCAGTAAGGTAAGGTGACCTAGGACCCAGGAGAAAGCCTGCTTTGTGACAACACATGCATAGAGGGAAATTCAGAGCAGTGGGGAAAGGCTGTGTGCTATAGTGCGGAGTAATTAGGAGAATTGTTCAGGTCCATACTGATGGAAAATTCTTTTTGTCACTGTATTTTGTAGAGCATTATCTACCGTGTTCCACATTCTCCATTTTCATGGGACTGTTCAAAATATGTGTTAAGCAGAAATGGTCCCAGAAAGTGTGCTATATTTTTTTCCTTCTTCAGGAAAGAGATTTAACCCAGGAGGTCACAGTCTGCCCTGGTTTTTTCTCTAGCTGTGGTCCACTTTTCATGAGAAGCCTCTGGTGAAGGGAGCCTGCCAGAAGACTCTTGCTGACCTGAAAGTGGATTACCTGGATCTCTACCTCATGCACTGGCCTCTGGGGTTCAAGGTACAGTAACAGCAGGTCTCATTCCTGGGAGAGCTCCTCAGAAGTGCCAGGAGCACTGGCAGCACCACTGCTGCTGCAGTGCAGGAAGAGCCCGTGCCTGTGGTGCCAGCGCTGCCCCGCTGCTGCCCATCTGCTCTCCTCTGCCCACATGAGCCAGGCCCGTGATGTCTGCCCCGAGACCGCTGCCTGCACAGCGTCCTCTGCCCTCCTGATAACGGGGAGGCAGACCCAGCACTAAGGTCAGGCCTCCCAATTGCAAGACTGACTCACGCTGCTTTAACTTTTGGCTAAATCATCCTTTCCTGCTTTGTGGGAAGGAAGGCTGTACTTTTCTGCCTGACAGAAATTCTTTCCTCTGCATGTTACAGAATCACAGAACAAGAGAATGTTTCTGTCTTCCATTTCTTTCTTTAATCACTGAGTCCTTAATACAGTACAGCTTGAGCTGACCTTTGCTGTAGGAGCCTTAAAGTTGTTCCACAGATCTTGGATTTCAAAAGGTGAGACTTTCTAACATCCGTGTCAGAAGTACATGAAATACATCTCATCCTTCATGTACTTCAAAGGAGCTGATTGTCTCAGTTTGTGTCTAGTCTTGGCTTTTTCTTTCTGCTGCAGACAGGTTAAGAGCTCCATCCTATCTTTTGCTTTTGAGCTTGTCAACTGTTTGTCATACTGGCAAAGCTGTCATGGTTAGTTTTATGTGAACAAAGACCTTGAGTAAAAGTGTCATGGCATAATACTCTGACATCTGCCCAACACTGGATGCGGAGCAATGTGGAGATGTGGGGTTCTGTTTCTGAGTTTCTACACCTGGGGTGTTCTGATTTGCCTAGTGCCACCAACTTAAACTGAGGCTCCCCTCACAGGGCATGTGTGTTTACATAATACCTTGTTCAGCAGAAATGGCTCAGCCTAAACCTGATTTAAATGTTCCTAGGACCTTAACAGGTCCTTCCAGAAAACCATTTCTCTCTTAAAGGCATAACAGAGGAGTACAGGAAGCTTGTTTGTTCCACTTTGTTCCACAAGTGGTGTGACTTGTTTATCTGTATGTGTTCTAGTGAGTCACCACTTTTCTGGGTCTAGGAGATACACCTGGCATTCCTAGCCATAGGAATGATTCCTGACCATTCCGACTAGGAATGATTGCTGGCAAAATTGCCAGGAACAATGCAGACAAATATTAGTATTTTCTGTACTAGTAGTTAAAGCTATCATGGTCTTCAGTTGTCTTGGTATTAACTTGCCAACAAAAAGAGTGTTTCAATCGGTTTTTTCCCACTAACAGGCAGGAGAGGAGCTGTTTCCCGCAGATGACAAAGGCGTGGCTATACCCAGCAACACGGATTTTCTAGATACATGGGAGGTAAGTTCAGCCACAGTGGGAAATCATGTTTTCTGTTACTGGCAGTCTTTGCCATGCTTTCATTACCTTCAGCAGTCACAAAGTTCTTATGTATTTATTGCACCATATACAGTGTAGCTTTTCAAAATATAAATGCACAGTCAAGCTGATACTCTTTAGTGAAGCTGCAAGCCAGACTGCTTGACCATAACAGAAACAGAACTGTCCTCACCACTGTTCTTAAACTGCTCAAATACACTCTGCTGAAATAAATTAGGTTGTGATCTTAACCACAGCCTGCACTTACAGCCCTCCAGTGCTGGCTCAAGAACACATTATTGATTATCCTTATTCCCCATGTGTAAATAACTGAGAGTGAATTTCTACCATCTCAAGAAAGGAGCCTTTGGGTTTGGGTGAGATGGAAGACATGGCACAAATACCCCAGTGTGCACTTTCCCCCAAGAGACAGAGACAATCTTTGCAGCTCCAAACAGTTGTCTTTCCTTGCCCACAAAGGGAAACAAAGCCACACCAGGAAGAATTCCTTTAGGGCTTGTCCTGTATACTGGGTGCTGACTGTGCTCCTCTTTCTGTTAGGCCATGGAGGAGCTGGTGGACTGTGGACTGGTAAAAGCCATTGGTGTTTCCAACTTCAACCGTGAGCAGACTGAAAGAATCTTGAACAAGCCAGGACTGAAGCACAAGCCTGCAAATGTCCAGGTGAGCTGCAAAGTGACTGCAGGCGACTGGTTTTGTGGGATTATAAAGATCCGATTACAGTTGCAAGAGGAGATGCAAAAAGGGAGAACAAAGCAGACACAGCACAATTACACCCTGTGATTATTTCTGAGTACACATAAAGATGATGTAGATCTGTGTCCTGATAGTGAATGCAGCTGTGGTACACTAATTACAACAAGAACTTCTTAAAATACTTGTTCTGTTATTAGTAATGGCATCAATCTGTTATTAATAGCAGGTAATTGTTCACACAACACGTGTTTCTTCTCATGCAGGAATCCACAATTCAGTCACCCAGCTGAAAAAGGGAAGTCAGTTTTAACTGTCTGTACAGAAGCAGAGCATGTACTGACACACTAGTGGCTTCCTGGTATCTACCCTGATTTATGTAAAATAAAAAATAAAGTGTTTGTATACACACATATCAAAAAAACCCCATCTAGTCTTTGCATACAGCAGCCACTGCCCCCTTGTGTGCAGGAGCTGCAGAAGTTTATCCATTCAAGGAGCTTTGGACAGATTCAGACATCTCTCACAGTTCTGAATTCAGCACTTCTTGCATGTTCACTAAGAGTACTAAGGTCACTCAGTCTCCAGAGCCTGCCGGTCCTTCCTCTCCACGTAGTTACAAAAAAAAAGAGCATGCTAAAAGGAAAATAAAAAAGCACCTCTGTCCAAAACTATGGAATCCATTCACAGAGATTCATTAGAAAGGGGCTTTTATGTCTAGAACTGACAAGGGGGGAGAACAGAGCAGATGCAGCATGTCCTTCTCATCCCACTCCACATTACTGCTGAATATACAAGGCATTGGGGTTTTCAGTATTTGCTAAGATACTGCTTGGAAATCTGAGAAGGACCTCAGAACATGCCAAAGAACCAGGGCCAAAGAACCCAGAGATGAGCCCTACGAAATGCTCTTTCCCCAGAGCAAAAAGAAATCTCACTGTAGAAGTAGGTGCTGTAGAAAACTAAGGCTGAATAACACCTTGCAAAGACTGGCACATGAGGACAAATACCAGCCTTTAAGTGCATTAGGAGACAGTCCCTGCAGTGAGTTGCAGCTGTATTCTATCAATCTCTGTACTCTTCTGCTGGCAGATCGAATGTAATCCATACCTTACCCAGGAGAAGCTGGTGAACTACTGCCAATCCAAAGGGATTGCTGTGACAGCCTACAGCCCCCTTGGCTCTCCTGACAGACCATGGTAAGACTGCTTTGCAATTAGTGAGGGAGCTGGCACGGATAACGCTTGGAGCACTGAGACAGTCAGTGTACTATTAGCCACTGATCTCAAAACAGATTTCTGGTGCTCTCTCCCCTCTGTGTAGGGCTAAGCCAGAGGATCCTTCCCTTCTGGATGACCCCAAGATCAAGGAAATTGCAGCCAAGCACAACAAATCCACAGCCCAGGTACATGGATGCCAGGCTGTGGGTACCCCTCCCTGTAACCCAGGACAGCTAATGACAATGTAGAGGACAGGCTGGCTCTTTGTTCCCAGTCACCTCTGGTATGAGGCAGCAGTGCAGGTCTGTTTTCTGTGTGGTCTGCAATGCACACTCTCAAGTGTGCTCTGTCATCATGAAACATTTTCTTGGCCCATCTTCAAATGCTGTAATGTTCCAGTCTTCATCTCAGGCCCTCTTGCAGAGAATGAAATCTTGGCAGAAGTCTGGGTGAGCAGGAAGACTTGACTGGCCCAAAATTGAATGGGAAAGGAGGCCTTTCATGTGAGGCTCCACCACTTCCCTCTTTGCTCTCCAGGCCGGGCAACCAGGGCTGCAGGGACAGGGATGATTTGAAACAGGGATAACAGCTGTTGGAACAGGCTCTGCTTCCTCCAGAGCAGGAGGAATGATTCAGTCCTCTGTTCTTGCAGGTTCTCCTTCGCTTCCAGATCCAGAGAAATGTGATTGCCATTCCCAAATCCGTCACCCCACAGCGCATTGCGGAGAACTTCAAGGTGAGGGATTAGGAGTAGCTGGCTGCTGCCCCTCAGGGATGGCTTGGCATCTCCCTGCAGAGCAAGCAGTGATCCTTTATCATTCTTCCCAGCTCCTGCTCAGGCAAGAACACCAAGCTTTTTGTCTGTTTACACACTCTACTAAAGGCTAAACTTAAGGTTACAATTGGAGAGCAGGAATGAACCAAGTTCTTTTGGAAACAGTATGCTGATAATTTTAGCAGTCACTTTACATGGTGTCTTGTACTCTGCAGACTGGAGATTAATTGCCACAGGGTTCTTCACTGGCACTTGAGTGCTGTAGCACACCACAAAAGGCTTAAGCAGAGCAAGCAGTGTTAAGAAAACAGTTGTGGTGTTCACAAACTGTGGTGCTTTCTTGTTAATTCAGTGGTCTTTGACTACAGCTGGTCATTGGGATTTCAGAAAGCCTGGATAGATTAAGTGAAATATGGAAGTGTTGTAGATGTGCCTTTGGAATAGGACAGAAAGATGCCTCTTTCACAAGTGGCAGATGCAAGAGCTTGCCAAGTGCCCTGCAACAGCTGCCACGTGTAATCGCAGCTTTGGATGGATTTTTCTGTTCCCTCTGCCAATGCATTTTTTGGTGATACAGAGAGATGCCTTTTTCATGAAGCAGCCATGTCTTCTAACCAGCTACCCTCCCTTGCAGACTTGTTCTCTAATTTTGTGGATTTTGCTTACAGCCTCTGGTTTGTTCAAAGAGGTGATTTCCAGCTGTTTCTCTTGTTAGGTGTTTGACTTCAAACTGACTAAAGAGGAGATGGCAACTATTTTCAGCTTTAACAGAAATTGGAGAGTCTATACAATGAGCACGTAAGTGGTAGCATTCAGTATTTGTTTTTCCCCAAACCCTTAAGTTATGAATACTGTATACACAGAGGTTTTACATCTAAATACTGCCTGGAATGCCAAGAGCCTGGATGATTAAGTCATTGGGATGTTCCAAGTGTACGAAAAACACATACTATAGAGGAAAACAAATCTGGAATGAACCCATCCTACAATTACAGAGTTCATATCCCACCTTAGTGGTTTCTTTAAACACAACTAGAAAGGAAAATTATGACTGAAATGAAGTCTTCTGTTCCCTGCAGGGGCAAAACTCACAAGGACTACCCATTCAATGCAGAATACTGAAGATGCTCATATCCTGCCCTCCTTCAGAGCTTGGTCTGATATTCTTCCTATCAATTTATCTAGCTTTCTTATTGCAACTCTCTTCCTGCAGCCAGTGAAGTCACAGCAGTGATTATATTTCCTTATAATAAATATAATAACAGGCTGCTCCTGTCAGCCTCGGGGCCAAGTTCTCCTGGCCGCTCCTGATGCCCCTCTCGCTCCATCCGCGTCCCCCTTTTTTGTTGATTTTTTGTATTCAGTGATTATCTTTTGTTTATTCTTTCTGAAAGATACAGTAAAATTGTTCCAAAAGAATAAAATGGGGGCTGTAATAACTTAATGTCAAATTATGGATCGAGTAATCCACATTTAGCAAGGGAGAGACTTTGAACTACCCATTCACATTTATCATTTACCTTGCTTCAACACAACAGGCTGAGGAGGATAGCTGGCAGTTATGGGAGAAAAATCTGAGAAATATGAACTAAAGGCCAGCAGTTTCGTCACTCCAGAAGTAACTGAGGAAGGAGATTTTCCTACTTAGGAAAAATTTTCCCTTAGAAAAAAAAAAAAAAAACAACAAAACTCATAAGCAGAAAACACACAGGTGTTCTCCCGAGCGTGTGGATTTTCTCCGGGACAGGACACACTCCCCTGCGGGCAGCAGAGGGCGGCCAGCCCTCAGCCAGCCGCGCCGGCCCCAGCCCGGCAGTGCCGGGACATCCCCTGTGTCACACAGCCCGGGGGTCTGGCTGCTGGCACGGACACCTCAGCCCCCAGAGCGCCGGCCCCATCTCCTCTGCTCCTGTCAGCCTCGGGGCCAAGTTCTCCTGGCCGCTCCTGATGCCCCTCTCGCTCCATCCGCGTCCCCCTTGAGCCCAGCCACCCATCCACCACTGCCCCTTGGCCCCACAGCCCCAGCTGACATCAGGAGATATTTGCTTTTGGGGCTGGGTCACCTTCCTGCTTCCTACGCCTGGGCAGGTGACCAAACACGATCATGAAGTTGCACACTGGGTTTCAAGGCAAAAGAGAGACTTTTGTTCAAGAAAACAAGCACCTTACAGACTTCTTTCAAAAATTTCCACTTTCAATTCATGAAAATGCAATCCAAGAACGTTTGCTTTGCAGCTTCCTAAAGGAAGCAACCCATAAAACCTTCTGTAATCCCCAGGCTGAGGTGAGACTTAGTTCTGCTGAGATCAAATACACATTTTTATGGAACAAAAAAAGATACAATGTTACTATGATGCAAAAATTTAGACCACTGTCTTTTCAGTGAATACTTTCTCCAGCATGGGTTACCCAGTGGCCACAGAGCCTTCAGGGGTTTCCTTGTTCAAGCATGACTCATCTACCAGCTGCAGTCCCCTTGGAATTAAGTCCTTTCAGCATGGATCTCCTTCAAAAAGTGCACCTGTGTCTCCAGAAGTATTCCTGAGTCACAGCATTGTAAGCTTAAATTCTAGCACAAGACAGGGTGTTTGTTTCAGTGGTCTCCACAGAGGTCACCACTGCCATCCCTTGATACCATCTGCAATCTATGTTCTTTACATTCCACCCTGCAGTTAATTGAAAGATACATTAAGAATTGTTTCACCCTTATTCAAACTCCATCTCTAACATAATCATAATCTTGATTATGATTCATTACTAACTCCACCCCTTGCCCCTGCAGACCAGTGTAGTTAACACCTCACTACTGTGAACATAAGACACATCCCAAACCCACCCCTTGTCCAGCAGACAAAATTATCAGGATCAACACTGCAACAGTCAACATATTTTCCAACTGCTTCTAAAACGTTTTCCAAGCTGAACTGCCAACATTATCCTTGGTCATGCCACTAATCTGCTCATCGTCTGGCATGCACCATCTAGTCCAATGCGTGTAAGTTACTCCTCAATGTCCCAACAGCTTATCAAGAGATACCAGTAGTAACTGTGCTCAGACCTTGGTGCTTTCAGGCCACAGCATCAGTGATCACCACTTCTTCAGGGTCCCTTCCCCCTTGCCTGTGAACACAACCCAGCAGTCCAAGCAACTGCGGGGGAGTCTCATCTGTGGGATCAGCAGCATCAGGCCATTTCCCCCCACAGCCCTTCACTGGTGGATCCTAAAGCCTTCCTCCCTTGGAAAGGGCAGTGCCTGCTAGTAGCAGAGACCCCAAACTTCCCAGAACTCTGCTCAAACACTGTATCCCATTTGCTCATTTCCCAGCACTGACACAGCCACTGCAGGGACAGTTGCTGCAAGTGTTCTACATTGCTGCAATTTCATTCTGAGCAAAAGACTGTCAAGAGAGCCCTCACATTCTGGGGAGCAGCACTCCCACCTCCACAGGCCTACCCAACCTTGCAACTCAGGCTGCCTGAAGAGGCTTTGTTTTCACTTTGCTATCAGCTTTCAGTTTTCCCCAAGATGCCAGGGGAGAAAGCATCTGTCTCTCTCTTCCGAGTCATCTTCCCACCCAGCACCGGTCTGCCCAGATGCCTCCTCTCTTCAGGCATTTGCACACTGTGTGTACTCACCCCTGGACATGCACTGACTGCTCCACTTCCAGTACTGGGTATTCCCAGGGCCAGGATCATTGCTCCTTCCAGAGTTCTCACTACTCCACTTCTGGGTTGTGACTCAGGTACTGAGGAGAGAAAAAAGAACACAGAAGAATAAATGAGCCAATGCCTTTCTCCCCCTCCCAGAGCCTCTATTTAAGCCAAACACCAATTCCCTCCCTGTCCTCCTCTCCACCCCCCCTTTCCCACCACAGATCACATCCAGGCCATCCCACTCCCTCCCTGAAACCGAGGGTGACTCGGAGGGTGATGCTGGGTGCCTGATGCTTCCTTTCCCCACTCAGTCCTGCTTACTGTGCCCTAGAGCCCATGAGTGGGCAGTCTGCTGTCCCCAGGACTGCCACTGTCCCCAGGCCTGTCCCTGTCCTGCCCAGCAGGGGTGGCCCAGCCCACAGGACCCTCAGCAGCCATCCCCTTTGGAGCGAGGTGCTGCCCTCCTCATCGGCCAGGGGGACTGTGGGGGACACACAGCTGCTTCCCATCTGCCAGAGCTCAGTCACCCTAGGTACAGGGCCGGTTTCAGAGCCGGCCAGAATCAGTCCTGACCAGCCGGGGGCAGTTCGTGGTTTCCCCCTGCTCAGGCTCCCCCTGCTGTGCTAAACTTTCCTTCCCACACAACAATCCCCACAGAGGGGTGGCGGGACCACTTCCTCATCCTTGGCTGTGCCTGGGGCTTGTTATTTCATTGGGTGCAATTAAAGGACAAAAGCATGAGGACAAAAAGCATCATCAGCTCTGAGATATGGGAGATCCACCAAAATATGCTCCTGGGCTGATTTGAGCTCAGAGTGAAAAAGAGGTCGAGGTCTTCTACAGTCAGGGCAGGCCAAGCCCCTCATATCTGCCTCCTGGCATCCAGAGGTTGCACTGCAACCCCCCACTGAGCAAGATAAATCTCCCCTTCGAGCCAGGCAGAAATTCCTGCTGTGCTTCCCATTGATTCAAGCTTGAAACCCGCATGCCCTCACCTCCAAACCCCAGTTTAAGCTACACTTGTGTCTGTCGGTAACTCTGAAGCTGCAGACCCCTGCAGCTCTTCCCCTTCGTTGTAGAGAAGACCACACCTTGCAACGCTGTCACCTCCCTACTTTGCCTTCATGTTTTTTCAGCAGGCCACTGGGTCTCTCTGGTAAACACTTTAATAATACTGAATACTTCAGACTGACCGGTTTCTAGCAACAAATACTCTTCTGCAAGAGGAATAGGCATAGCTTCCTCTCTACACTCCTCCATGGATCTTCAGCAAGCATTCCTGTATTGAATACAGAATACATTGCTTTACCCATCGCTCATGGTATTCAAATACATGTGGTCCTACTGGCTCATCTAGCAAAACACTGTTAGAGTATGCTAAATATGAAATTCATATTCCACAAAAAATCATTCACTGACAGCCTTCCATTTGTTCTAATCACAGATAATGGCAAGAAGAAATCCTTTTGTGGGAGGCTCACTTTCTAGTATTTCCCAGCATTTTGCAGGTGGTCAGCTTTACCGGCGGTCACCTCTCCCATGTACAGCCCATTATAGCAGGACAGGAGGTTACCTGGGCACTCTCACTGAACCTCCCCAAGCTCTGCCCTAGTAACAGTGGTAAACTCTGTCCATACGGACATACCCACTTCCATTATTTTGGGCCCTGTTCTCAGATTCCAAACACTGCTGGTCACCAAAGTCACAACCTGTGGTGAAATTACAGTTACTAAATGCAAAGTCAAGCAAAACAAACTGAAAACTCATGATATTACACCTCCTGTTTCAGTGCATGTGGATCAAGGAAAAAAAAAAGAAAGGAAGACCCTCCCCCCCTCACAGTTCCTCATTGTCAGTGCTCACTATAAAGACATGGCCATGTTATCAAGGACACAGGGCACAAGATTTAGCAGGCTGGCTGTCACAGGGTGACACGTGCAGTACTTCTTCCTCCCCCAAGGCCCCCACCAGACCTTCGGGAGAGGCAAACAGTGGAAAGCTGACTGGTCTTACAGCTCTAAGGGGAAAGGCTCCAACTCACAAGAGCAAACAGCAAACACAAAATACAGAACTTCTGCCTGAAGCCTCTTGTGACAAGATGGAGGCACCTCTCTGACATGAAACCATCAGTGGAAAATTCAACCCAAGAGATAAGAGATTGGCACCAAGTTGTGTAAAGGCTTTGTGATCCAAGTGAAAGCACATCGCATCCTGCCAGGGATGCCTGATGGTGCTGACACAAAACAGGAGAAACATTAAAGAGGAAAACCAATTACCTTGCCATCCTTAGCTTAATGGAGCAAAAAATATGAACCTGCAGAGAGCAGGGAGAGGCACCCAGAGCAAACGCTCACACCTGAAGAAACTCTCCACATGTCAATAAGCAGCAAAGCCTCCCAGGCAAGTCTGGGTTTTTCCACTGCGCTGTGACGTCTTCAGCAGAACAGCGAATGCTTGTCTGCAAAAGCATCAAAGCCAGTTTCTGATGTGACACTGCTGGCCACTACCGCATATGATTACAATCGTGCATTTTATTCTGCAATGTCCTCAGCACTTCCCTAAAGGCAGTGGGACAGTATAATCATTATGTCGCTCATTAAAAAGTCACTGTTCCTCTTCTGTGACTTTCAAAACACTTTCAAAAAACCTCTCCTAAAATTCAAAATAAAGCTGGGGTTTTTTTAAACTCGCTCTATCCTAAATTACTCCTAAGTCACAACTCGCAGTGGAAGCTGCGTTTGTCCCACTTGGCACAGGGAGCAGCTTCCCCTGGCTCTCAGGAGCCAGGCACGCCGAGGTTTCTCCTGTCGTGTCGCTGTATCAGCACCCAGGGCCACAGGACCCCGACAAGGGGAACCAGCCCGGGCCACCAGCCCTACGGCGGGGACACGCTGCTCCAGCAAAGGGCTCAGCGCTTCCATGCCCTGAGGCACACAGCACGCCAGCAGCTCTTAGGGCGCGGGGAGACAGCTCTGTCTCATGTCCCCTCTGCCATCCGCACCCCTGGATGTAGCTCCAGGGCACCGACGTGCCGCGGAGGGTCCGTGCGCGGCGAGCGCAGCCCCGGGGCCAGGCCCGTCTGACACAGCCCGGGGGCTGCGGGACGATCCCCCACCACGGAGCCACAGACGCCACCTGCTCCTCACCCCCAGCAGCAGCCGCGTCCCCGCGGCCTGGGCCCGGCGCCGCCCCGACACCCCCGCGCCGCGCCGGGCGGGGCGGGCCCGGCCTCCCGCTCGCTATTAAAGGCGCGGGGCTCGGCGGCAGCTGCGGTGGTGCTGCTGGCGGGGCCATGGCGAACTACGTGCAGCTCAACACCGGCGCCAAGATGCCCATCCTGGGGCTGGGCACATGGAAGGTACCGGGACGCGCTCACCCCGGGCTGGCGGCGTGAGGGCGATGGGGAGAGGGGGAGGAAGGAGCGCGGCCCGGGCCCTGTGAGCGCTGCGTGGTCGCGCAGCGCTGCCGGCGCCGCCGGCACCCGGCCAGGCCGCCGCCGGGGTTTGGCTTTATTTTGGTTGGGATCGCTTTGGATGTGGTGGCTTTCTAAGCTTTATCTTGCCGCGAGAAAGGTCTTCAGTGCTGTGTTGATGAGAGCTTTTTTGCCATCGCTTTTTTCAGTCCCAGCCAGGGAAAGTAACAGCTGCGGTGATGGCTGCTATCGATGCCGGGTACCGTCACTTCGACTGTGCCTATGTGTACCAGAATGAAAACGAAGTTGGGGAAGGGATCCAGCAGAAAATCAAGGAAGGTGTTGTGAAACGAGAGGACCTCTTTGTCGTCAGTAAGGTATGGGTCTGGTGATACAGGATATAGCAGGAGATGCTTTTTTTTTTTTAAAACAACCCCCCCCCCAGTTCTTTACTTATGTCCTCTGTTGTGCAGCATGGAACAATTCGAACTTCACTTAAGCCATTCCTGAGATTCCTACTTTTCCTCATCCTTTATTGAGAATTGTGCAGGGTCCATACCGCAAATTTGGGTGATGCTTTCAACTTTTTCTGGCATGAACTTATGCTATTCTTTCATGCACTGTCTGACCTTCTATTAAGTGTTTTTTAATTTAAGTCTTAATAAGTGAAACAAGAGTACTTCTGCTGTCCGCCAGGACACCATACAGTCATGTGTGCTGCCACTGCACACATTGCCCGGTATCACAGGCCAGTCCTGCTCACAGAACAAGCCCCACTTGAGCTGTATGATGACCTGGTTTCACATCCCTTTACGAAGGGGACGGACACCCTGCTGAACAGTACAGAAGAGTTCCAAGAGCTTTAACCCAGGAGGTCACAACGTGCCTTGGCTTTTTGTCTCCAGCTGTGGTGCACGTTTCATGAGAAGCCTCTGGTGAAGGGAGCCTGCCAGAAGACTCTTGCTGACCTGAAAGTGGATTACCTGGATCTCTACCTCATCCACTGGCCTCTTGGTTTTAAGGTACAGTAACAGCAGTGCCCTTGGCTTTGTCTGTGAGTGGCAGTTTCGAAGAGCTGTGTGGCTTTATAGCCCAGTGATTGCTCCGGCTGCACAGATCATGCTGTGTCTGTTGTGTACCAGCACTGCGCTGGTGCTCAGCTTTACAGTGGCCATGTGAGCCATGTTGTTGATTTTTACCTCTGAGATCCCTGCTTGCATGGCATCTGCTGCCCTTTTGGTCATGGAAGAGGCAGACCTTGAACCCTAGGGATGGATTTCCCTGCTGGAAGCAGAAGTTATATCTCTTTCCTTTTGATTATTGCTTGTGCTCCCTTCTACAAATCCAAAGTATGCTCAACTGACAATGGTGTGATTCCTTCTTTGTGGGAAGAGGGCTGTGCTTTGCTGTCTGCCAAAAGTTCTTTCTTCTGCGTGTCGCAGAATCACAGAAAAAGAGATTGTCTTTCTTTTCTGTCTTTGATCACCGAGTCCTTTAATACAATCCAGCTTGAACTGACCTTTGTTATAGGAACTTTAGCATTCCACAGGCCTTGGAGTTAAACTTTTTAGTTCCTAACTCTTTTACTGACTGCATGCAAAAGAACTGATGTCTCAGTTTGAATATGTCCAAGCTTAGTCTTTCAGTGAGAGCTGGATCAAAATTTTCTTTCTACCTCTTGCTACCAAGATGAACTGTTCTTCGTAACATCTGTGTTTTTAAGATTAGCTTCACATGGCCAGAACTATCAAAATGAAAATGTGTTGTGGTGTAAATAATGAATGAGTAGAAAATAACTGGTTTTGAATGAAGTAATACCTGGCAGATAGTCTTAACTGGGACACAGGGTGTTCTAACATTGCCTGTGCCAGCAACTTAAACAATGAGACTCCCCATGAAAGACCTGTCAGGAAATCTGGTCCAGTATTAGGTGAACACATTCCAAGTCCTAAGTGGGTCCTTATTATGCATTTCACTGAAACACTTCATTATGAGCAGGTAACAACTGTGTATTTTTGTAAACTGGCTATAATTCTACTTTCTGTATTACAAGTGAAGATTTAAGTTTTACCATATGGATTTTGATAAGCCAGGAGACACAGTGTTTATCAGAAGTATCTGTCCATATTGGGTTGGCTGTGGGCAAAAAGCTGCCATAATACCATGTGAAAACAAAAGAAAAGACTGAACACTATAGATAATTAATATTATTGTCTAACATATATGTAGATAATTAATATAATGATAAGGATTAGCTTGTCCTGTAATAAGAGTTTATAGTATCATGGTCTTCAGCTGGTGTTAACCTCCCAATAACATGTGCTTCAAGCAATTTCTCTCTCACTGACAGGCAGGAGAGGAGCTGTTCCCTGTAGATGACAAAGGCATGGCTATCCCCAGCAACGCAGATATTCTACAGACATGGGAGGTAAGTTCAGCCACAGCAGGAGAAAGTTTGGACTGATGAAGGTAATGACAGCATCAGAGACTGCTGAGAGCAGAAGACAATCTCATGTACTTGGAATTACTTGGAAGGACTCACTGGTCCGGTAGCAAGTTGTCATGTATCAATTCATCATTTTCTAACTTGCTGTGAATTTCCGTGATCTCAAAGAATGAGTCCTTTGAGCATGGGAGACATGGCACATATACACCAGTGCTCTGAGGTTTTTTTCCTCAAACTTGAACTCTGAAAATCTAAACACTTATTTTAGGTTTCCTATGAAGGAAACAAGGAGCAATGTGCTCTTCAGGCCCTGCCTTTGTATACTAGATGCTGACTTTGTGCTTCTTTCTGTCAGGCCATGGAAGAGCTGGTGGATGCTGGCCTGGTAAAAGCCATTGGAATTTCCAACTTCAACCATGAGCAGATTGACAAAATTTTGAACAAGCCAGGACTGAAGTACAAGCCTGCAAATAATCAGGTAAGCTGCAGAGTGGCAGAGGCAAATGTTTGGTGGTGTTCTTTTTTGTGTGGTCATTTGTTGTGGGCTGTTTAAAGAAAATTACAAAGATCTTACTTTGAAATAAGGTTATAGAAAGAAAGAATGGAGTAGACACAGCATATTGTCTCATCTGTGCTACTGCTTGGAATTCTGGCAATGAGCAGCTCCAAAATCCCTTCTTGTAGGAGGAAAGGAGGGGGAACTCAGATGAGTTCTAAAAACTTCCTTGCCGTAGACTAAGACTTGGTGTATGTACATATCCAGAATAGATGACCTTTTCATAACCCTTCTTAGGAGAAGCCAGTTCCTGTTGCTGATAACTGAGAGAACTGATTAGGAACATGCTTTATGGACTCAAGACTTAATGAATGTTAGGAGGAAGGAGGAAATGGAGTTGCAAGATAGGCAGTAGAGTAGAAGTTGTATAGACAGCACTTAAATGAAGTCTTAGGAAAATTCAGATGGCAGGAGCCCTTGGGAGATGATCTGCTCAGAGGGGCATCAGCCCTGAGATCAGACCAGGTTGTCCAGGGCTTTATCCATCTTGAAAACCTGTGAGGATGGAGACTGCACAGCCTCCCTAGGCAGTGTGCTCTGCTGCCTGACCCCCTGCCTCGAGTGTATGGCAGGGAGGGAGAGTTCTCCTCTATCCAGTCTCAACCTCTCTTGTTTTCAGCTTGCATTTGTTGCCTTCCTCCAAGCACCACTGAATAGCTCGGCTCGTCTTTGAATGACCTCCTTTTAGGTACTGAAAAGCTGCTGCTAGGAGGCCTGAAGCCTTCCCTTCTCCAGGCAGAACAAGCCCAGCTCCCTCAGCCTTTCCCAGTACGGCAGGTTCTCCAGACCCTACCCATCCTGGAGTTTCTCTGCTGAATTGATGGCAGTCTGTCAATATTTCTGCTACTGAGGGGAGCTGGGAAGAGGGAGAAGTGGACACAGTATTATGAAGGTGGTCTGACAAGTGTGAGTAGAGGCAGATGATCACTTCTCACAATTTACCGGCTGTGTTCCTGATGCTCAGTACTGGCTCATGTCCAGCTCAGCCTGTTATGACCCCCCAGGTCCTTTCTAGCACAGTTGCTTTACAGGTAGTCAGGTTCCAGCCTGTGTTCTTGCCAGGGGCTTTTCCTTCCCAGGTGCATGGCTTCGTGTGCAGCCTTGCTGAATTCCTTCAGGGTTTTGTTTGCCTGTTGTTTCTGCCTGAGTGGGTCCCTCTGAAGTGGTAGTCCTGCCCTTGAGTGTGTTGGCTGGTTGTTCCCCAGTCTGGCATCACCTTCGAGATTGACATGATTATAGACTGGCACCGGTTGCTGAAGAGGACAAGTCCCAAGATAGACCCCTGTGGGGTCTGTTAAGACTTGACCTTGATTCCTATGGCATTTGAAGGACTGCAGTCAATTATTGATACCAGATTAGTAAAACTGGGTCATTTATTGTGGTAGCTTGAGCATGATCAGTCCCAATGCACTTTTAGAAAACTCAGTGTAAGTTTTATGATACCTTTCGACATCTGCCACACCTCATTGCCACTATCACTGTATGATAATTACCCTGGTCTCTGGTGTAGGGGTCCTTGATCTTGGACCTCTCAGACTTCTAAATGCTCTCAAGCTCTAAATGATTATTGACCATAATCAAATTTAGCACAAAGCACTAGGTCTTTGGTCCCTGTCGTTCATAAACTACTGCTTCTGAAGACATGCTTGCAAGCCTGAAAAGCTTGCTGTTACTCACACTTAGCAGTTGGGCTAATAGTGAGAGTGCTTCCTGAAAACACTTTCTCTGTGCAGATATTTCACAAGTAATCCACTGTCTTTCATGTCATTTCCATTCTTTATTTGAACTTGGACAGGATGTGTGTTGGTTTCAGTTGTAGTGAGAAATTAATTTGGCAAGGTAGTAATTACATAACAATGATGCTAGTACCTAATTTAATCTTCCAGCTTGATGACTGTGCCTTGCTTATGTTGCATAAATTCTACCTATTGAATATCTGAGAAAACTAGACGCTCTATTACTCTTAAATAGCTGTCTTTCTGCAACTTTTGAAGCAAAATAAATATGTATAATCTGTTCTAAAAATGGAGCTCTCTGTTCTGTTTAATATTCCAACATTTCTCAGAGGGGAAACAGGCATGCAGGCCTCTGATAACAGCAGGCAGCTAGAACCACAAATAAAGCGCTCAAGGCTGTAAACTGATTCCATGTTTTGCACTCCCTTGCTCCACCTGCCAGCAGCACAAGTTCCCAGGGACTGCCCTCCGAGTGCAGCTACAGGAGGCTCAAATGGCAGCGTAGTCAAAACGGTTCTTGATGTTGCCTGCTGAAAGAAGAGTAGTGCTCCCTGGTGTGCAACTGTCCTGGAAGTCCCTCTGTGCAAAGTATCAAATACTCATGTTCATTCACTGCCTCCTGACACATGAATAGTTCCTGTTCCGTACTCCATATCTGTGCATTTGCCTTCCAGAACACAGTTAAGGAGTAACATTCCATTATGTAGCTATTCTTATGGAAGTTCATGCTAAGTGCATTTGTGTTTATAAAAGGTCTGTAGTGGGCAGTGAGCTGAAGGTCTAAAATCTGTAGCAGGCAACCATTCTCACCATTTTCAGACTAGAAGTGTTTAGTGTGAGCACTGACACAAAGCAAATAAAGACTGATGAAATGACGCTGACATTGAAGTTAATGTGGTAGCTGTAAAAAAATACTATGGCATGTTTAATTAGGGATGAAAAGAGAACTTTGTTCTTCTCTGATCTGCAATCCTATTGCTGGGATTTTACAGCTCTCCTGGGTGTGCACTTTACTGTCCCATTGAAGCAGTTGTGTAGCTGGTTATCCCCTATGCTGGAGATGATCTGGATCAGCAAAGTTTTAAGGAGTTGTTACAGTCCTTGGACCCTTCACTGCAAGGAGAACTACTATAAATAGTAGAAAAGGGGGTGGGGCATAGAGAAAACAAAGGCTGCACAATATTGCTTAAGAGACTATGAGCACAAAAATCAGCCTTTGAGTAAAAACTAATCCTTGGAACATGTTAAAGCAGTGAAGTCACTGTCAATCTCTGTGCTTTTATGTTGGCAGGTGGAATGTCATCCGTACCTTACCCAGGAGAAGCTGATCAAGTACTGCCAATCCAAAGGGATTGCTGTGACAGCCTACAGCCCCCTTGGCTCTCCTGACAGACCATGGTGAGCTTGCTTTTCCAGGGAGCTGATGTGGATTATGCTGGCAGCACTGAGACTACATGTGCAGCATTAACTTTTCATCTGGATACAGATCTTTACTAGGTTGGACCTATGGAGGTTTCTTGACACTGATCTTATTTTCTCTGTGTAGGGCTAAGCCTGAGGATCCTTCCCTTCTGGATGACCCCAAGATCAAGGAGATTGCAGCCAAGCACAACAAGACCTCAGCACAGGTGGGTAGGTGCCAGAGTACCCCTTCCTGCAACACAGCATAAAGGACAGCTAATGACAAGGTAGAAGCCAGGCTGGCTCTCCACTCCTTGTCACCTGTGGTGTCAGGTAGCAATGCAGGTTTGTTCCTCATGTGGCCTTCCATGCATGCTTGCAAGGGTGCTCTGACCATCACAAGAAACATTTTCTTGACCCATCTTCAGATGCTGCCATGTTTGTCTTCCCATCTCAGGTCCTGTTGCAAAGAGGGGAACATTTGAATAGCCTACTCAGAGTCTGGGTGGGAAGGAAAGGAATTGAGTGTCACTAAACTGCAGGGGAGAGGAGAAGGGAGGCCTTGTGGGATTCCACCACTCCTCTATGTGCACTTCAGGAAGTGCTGCTTAGAATTCGGGTATAATTTGAAAAGCAGCTCCCAAGAGTGGGTTAACTCTGTTGAATTGTACCATTTACAACAGGTAACTGCTAAACAGCCTCTGCTTGCCATAGAGCAAGAGCCATCCCCTCTCTGATGCAGTGATGTGCCTCTTGCAGGTTCTCATTCGGTTCCATATCCAGAGAAATGTGATTGCCATTCCCAAATCCGTCACCCCACAGCGCATTGTGGAGAACTTCCAGGTGAGCCATTAGGAGTGAGCTGGGTGCATGGCATGTCCAGGGATGGCTTGGCTTCTCCCTGCACACCAAGCAGTGATCCTTTCTCACCCTTCCCAGGTGCTCTTCTGACAAAAGGACTGGGCCTTTTCTCCATGTGTTTATCTACAGTCTCCTGAGGGCTGAATTTAGGATTACAGTGGGAGAGCAGGAGTGAACAAAGCTTTGGGAAACACTAGATCCTGATAATTTGAGCAGTCACGTTGTGATTCTTCCTGTTCTGTGTCATGTGAATGAGTCATTTGACAGCTTATTTGGGGACTGAGTGCAGTAGCACACCACAAAAGACTTCTGTAGAGCAAGCATTTTTAAGGAAATAGTCCTGGTGTCCATAAACAGTGTTGCTGCTCTTGATACAGGGGTTTTGGACTGGACCCAGTATTAGAATTTTGCTTCCAAACACTTAGTGGCTATAGGTGGAATATGGAGGTCTTGCAGCTGGTTCTTCGGCATAGCACAGAAAGATGCATCCTTCACAAATGGAGGATGGAGGCGTTCTGCAACACAGTGCTCCCCAAACTTCTCAAAACAGCTGGCATGTGTAACTGCAACTTGAGATTTTATAATTCCTGCCTCTCCCTGCTCACCTCCCTCTCCCACTCCAGCTAGAGGAATCTGAGAAATCCAGAGAGTTGTGTCTTTTTCCTTTCCCTTAATGAAGCAGTCACTTCTAACAAGCACCCTACACTTTGGACTTGTTCTTTGATTTTGTGAAGTTTTTTCTTAATTTTTTTTTTTTTTGCTTACAAGCACTGATTTGTTCAAAGTGGTGATTTCCAGCTTTTTCTCCTATTAGGTGTTTGACTTTGAATTGACTAAAGAGGAGATGGCAACTATTCTCAGCTTTAATAGAAACTGGAGAGCCTGTGAAATGACCATGTAAGTGGCACTTCCTTTTCTTTAAGCAATTAAGTTTTCACATAGTTCAGTAAATGAAGCTACAGATAGTAGGCTTGATTGAAATTCAGGATATGTAAACTCAATTTTCAAAGGGGTCATCCTCAAAATAACTTTGCAGAGTAAGATTTTTTTAAACGTTCATTTTATGGACTGAAGTATGATGAGTATTGAGCAAACTTCATTTTCAGTTCAGTCACCAACAAACTCTTTGTAGATGGAATTGCAACAGGAGGCTTCTTGTTCAAATTAATTATAATTTTTGTTTTGTCCTTATTGGAGGAATGAGCATGATGCAGAATCTTGGTTAGCTTTGCTTGTGGTGTTTTGTCTTTCTTCCTTGTGACTCTTAGGTGCATTACAAAATCTGTGTGTTCTTCTATTGTTGGGAAAATAGATGAACGTTCAAAAATATAATGTGAGGATTTGCATCTTGGAAGCGTAGAGCCAGATATGAAATCTTCTTTGGAATGCTGTAAAAAAGGTCTTCCTGTCAGTAAACAGCAGAACCTTGAATTAGTTGTCTCCAAAGCACGTCTAGGTCCCATCACCTGAGATGCTTAGAGCCCAAACAAGAGAAGGCACTCAAAATCTTTTTGTTTGGGAATGCAGCATGTCCCCAAGAGAAACAGACTTTGCTTTTATGCAGTTCATCCCCTCCCTTGGTGGTTCTTTGAAGTGGCTACAGCTGCATACAATGTCTTTGGGACACAGGATAATCTTTGCTTTTTGATTTCCTCCAGGTGCAAAACTCACAAGGGCTACCCTTTCAATGCAGAATACTGAAGATGGTTTCCTGCCTTTCTCCAGGCTTCCCAGATATGCTTCTGCTGTTGCCTATGAGTTGTCTATGTAGCTTTTTCACTGCATCAGACACCCCTCCACACCCCCATTTTTTTCCTTTTTTTTTCCCCCAAGGATGCAGTATATGTACTCAGTGACTTTGTGCTGTTTTCTTTTTTGGAAGAAGGAAATGCTGAAATGGTTCTGAAGAGCACGCTGTGTGGACTAGTAGGTTTTCTTTGCCAAACAGCAAGTCTGGAATCGGTAAGCAGAAAGCATTGAGCAAGTTTGAACAAGCGGTCACTTTTATTTTGGAATACTGTGAATTGGAGCTAGTGACTATTGTTGTCTGGAAGGACCAGGATATTGGCAGATGCTACATAACGAGGTCTGCTTTTTTTTCTGATTACTTTTGAGGTTGGTTTTGTTTCTTTGTAACACTCCATACCTTTTTTTTTCTCCTCTAATTGGAAGCATAAGTTGATTTCTAAGTGGTTTCTACATGGGTAGCTCTTTGAAAAGTGTATAGATCCTGGTTTCTTGGTGATATAAAACCTGTTTTGCTTATAATAAAATACAGTTTCATTACTGTGTGTAATGAGATGGTTATTTCAGCAATGCTCTAATGGTAGTGATGCTGGAGCAGCTGTGTAATATCAGCTGTCTCTAGAGATTACACAAAAGCAAGGAAATTACCATCCCCCACAAAATCATCTGTTGATGTTGACTTCTTACGTGTGCCCTGGGAGTTGCCTGCTGTTCTCATGGTTGAACTTGTGGCCAATGAGTCTGTTTGTGCCTCTCTTTAAATAGAACTGGTTTGGTTCTGACAACTGATACAGTCCTGTTTAATTCAGTTTTTATCTTACTGAGGTGATAGTATCCTTTGGCTAGTAGAGAACTCATTCCACTGAAGACTTGAAGCCTACACAGCATCCTATGGGGTTGTTTTAATAAGCAGTTAGAAAACTTACCCTCTCCAGCAGGGAGCACATGATGCAGGGAGGAATTCTGTGCTTGTACAAGGTACCATTGGCAAATACAGTAAAAATGGGTTTCCAAGAAAATCCTGTGTTGTTGAGCTAGCAGATCAGAAAGTTAATGCTTTGTTCAGGGAGCACAGAAAAATAGGCTGATACTGAACTTCTGGTAGGTGTGAGGTGTGTTTGTCCCTTTGTGGTTTTCACAATACTTGCATGTAGTGGTTTTAAAGCTGTTGTCATCTGAGAGCTGCTCAAGACCGTTCACAAAATGCATTTGGGCACTGGTAAAAGCAGTGGCTAACGTTGAGTGGTTTTCTTGCATATCCCTGTGAGAGTTTTTTTAGATGTCTGAGTGGGTCTGGGATGTGAGTGGTCCCTCTGAGGAGGTTGTGTAGGCCTGGCAGAAAGGGGAGTCTCTCTGAACAGATGGAAGAAGGGAGACACCAGGGCTGTTAATGCATAACCAATCTAAATGGTAAATGTAGGATTGTGATTCCATAACTGCATAGAAAACCTTAAAGTGAACTTGGCCAGGTTAAAATGTAACATGAAGGCAAATTGATATCTAAGTGTTTGTGAAATAGGCGGTTTGTTTCCTGATTCTGATCAAAAGGAGTCTAAGGAGTCATACTAATTTAAAATTTTTCTTTCTAATAAATACTAACCATTACATTGAGAAAGCAGATTTTTTTTTTTTTTTTGTAATTTTCAAAGTCTTTTTAAAAATCTTTCCACTAATGCTGAGACCAGAATTAGCATGCAACACGTTTTTTGGTCACAGTAATTTACAATAGGCTGAACAGACAAGACTGAGTTAACTTAAAACACGAGGAGGAGAGAATCAGTGTCTGACTTGAAGCAACGTGCTCCTGTAATGCTGATTCTTCTAATATAAATTGATTATAAATCACTTTAAATTCTGGGCTTAAAAGAACGTACAGAAAGCTTCAGTGCTGTGAGTGTTTTTGGGAATCTCTAATGCGATAAACAAAAGCCCTAAGGCATCTAAAAAAGCCAGAAGAGCTGATGTTCTTTGCTTAGTCTGAGCTGTGACAGAAATCTGTTTGGGGCAATGTTGACTTGCTTGCAAATAACATTTTTGTGACAAGTGTGTTCTGGCAAGAAGTTACATTGAGGGTTAGGGTTTCCAGAATAGTACATCAGGTTCTGTTAGCTTCCTCTGTTTTCATTTCACTGTAACTTTATGAAAGCTTGTGCCTGAAATTTTCCATTCTGGAAGTAGGAATTTTACTGGAGACAACTTGGAGACAGAAGTGCTCTGCAGCAGAAGGGAGAGCGGCTAGCGCTCGGGGTGGAGTGGCATTGTAACAGGCTCTCTCTGTGTTTCACTGCATGACTTAGTGGGAAGGAATTTGGAAAGGGTCGTTCTGGGACACAGTGCAGCACTCAGCCGGCAGAGGGCTTGGATCTTGGTGGAATAGGAGAGTGGGAATAGAGGGAAAACAGAGAAGCACCTGAGTGCAGGGGTAGTGATGCACAAGCTTGAACAGAAAGCAGGCTGTTGTCAGAAACCCTGTCACCCATGATAGTTTTGGATTGCTTCTCCAAGGGTGGGTATAATCAAGGCTGAGATAGACTAAAGTGACACTGCCTCTTCCTCTAGGTTGATCTGGGAATTGTTACAGTAAAATACAGTCTGTTGTACCTCCCATGCTTGTGCCATACTCTCTGCCCTACGAGAGCAGAGATTTCCTTTCATCTCCTAACAGGTGAAGTGGAAAGATCAAAGAGTTCGATATCCGGAGCCTAGCATTCCTGCCAACTGAGCTCTTCCTGCTAAAACTGTTCACAGCATTTGTTTTTGTATTGTGATTTGACAGATCTCTGGGTTTCTGATCAAAGACATTTTTAAGGACAAATACAGTCTTGTAGCTCTTCCAATGAAAAGTGGTTGTGTTTTGTTTTGTGTTCTTAATTTAAGAACTTGTAGTTCAGCTCCACCTTGTCGGCCTCTTCCTAGACACTCGCGGGACTCTGCTGCAGCAGCTGAGCTGGTGTGATACTGTAGCACACCCTGGGAAGAGGATTTCCAGCCTACAGGAAAGGTTATGGGCAGCTAACAGAAAAAACATGTCCTTGGAACTGGTAGAATCAGTACTTGCACAAAATTTGTTTCACTTCCAGCTGCACTCACTGCTCCAAATGATACCAGATTAGCAGGCCTTTATTTCATGTTTAAAAGAAAATGGCTCTCCCAGGACAGATCCATTTACGTGGTGGCAAAGAATGATGGTGAACTGATTTATCAGGGAAAACAGGTAGAGAAAATCAGCAATTAGAGGAGGCAAGATACTGTTTTTGCAAGTTTTTCTGTGTAGTAGAGGAGAATACAAGAAGTATTTGGAAATGGCATGCTGCTAGTTGAAGGTAGGACAGCACAGATAGTCTGACAGGCACAGTATGTTTGTTTCAAGTTGGAGTTGATGTTCCTTTGAGAGAAAATGACTTTATTTCTGATACTAGAACACAAATACACAAGCCTGCCTGGCTGGAATCACTTTTTATGTGATGCTCTCTAAATTGGTGTTTGCTTCCCTCAGAGAAAAGGGAGATGAAACCTCTCCTCTTGCTGAGCTCACAAGACTGCACAAATGCTATGGAATGCACTTGTTTCAGAGTTGTGAAATCTGGGGCACAGGAAACTACAGTATTCAAAATGGGAAAAGAAAGTCCTGTCTTCGGATTTTAATCTGTATTCACTGTGTTGAACATACAACTAGAAATCTGGAGTCTTTTGCTTAACTGGGGCACAGAACAGTTAACTTGGAACAAATTATTTTCATTTCAGTCACTTAATACTCCCCTGGTTTGTCATCTGCAAACTGTCAGTAACTATCTGTCATCCCTCCCTCTGCCTTGTCCTTGGTTTCTTTAAAAGTACAGAGCCCTGTCTTATTCTGGCAGGACCTTGTTTATTTTAGCTGTGAGGCAGCTCTTAAAACTCTTAAATAGGCCACATTGCTCTTGCATTTTAACTTGATAAAGTGCACGGTACAGGCCCACTAGTACAAACACCTGCAGAATTCCGTATTTTTTCCAAATTCTTAAGAAAAAAAAAAAGCTGACTGCAAAATCCAGCTTTTCTGAACTGAAACAGGCCTGATTACAAGCCAGCTGGTAGTTGCTCATAACAGCTGAACTGAGTCAGACTAAATATCTACATATTGCAGCATCTTGTCTCCAGCTCTGGTCAAAAGAAGTTGCTCAAGATGAGTAAGATGAGCATTGCAGTGGAGTGTTCTTTAAATATTCTGACAGCAGTTTATGTTCTTTTACATTTAACGACCATCAGTTAACTCTTTATTGTTCAGTTACCTTCTGAATCTGTGGTGTTGCAAGGGAATGCTTCACACTCACATTTTGTGAAGAATTGCCATCTCTTTCTTGTTTTGGGTTTGTTTGCTGTTAGATTCATTTGATGCTGCTGGTTTTTACCGTGGAGGAAATAACAACTGGTCTATTTCCAGTCACACTTTCCAAGCTGATCCAGGTTTGATAAACATCTGGCACAGCTCCTTGTACTGGTGTCAGGTCAAGGAAAGTCTTAGTCTGTTTAATTGCCATCTATGTAAATTATTCCTAGGCCATTGATTATCCTAATCAGTCTTCTGAGTGATAACAGTAAGTCTTGTTTAAGATTCAGAGGAAGGCAAGGACCAGTACTTCTTGTGCAGGATTGCATGCAAAAAGTTAATGAAATATGTTTGTATCTTACTGTCTTTGGCTTCTCATTCAGTTTGCTTCTGAGTGATGTTGACCTCAATATGAGAGAGCTTGGAATTCTAATAGATGGAAAACTTGAGCAGTAATGATCAGCAAAGACTTTTGGATTTTTATCTATTGTTCATTACCTGTGTTATCCAGTTTTCCCTCCAAAACAGGGACATAACATTTTACTTTTTTCACCCAGCCCCTTTGGAACTTTTCATGAGGCTTGACTCAGCCAGAATGGATGAACTCCAGAAAAAAAAGCTGAAGTCATGGGACAACAGGCTGTGACACAAAGACAAAATGCCAAGCTAAGGTGTTTTCATTTTACTGGGCTCATTGGCACAGATAATGTTGCTGCTGACTAGGAACGATGTCTGTGTGGGTTTGGTGTAAGAGCACTGTTGCATAGCGGATAGAAGCTGAAAATTAATTTGGGATGCTATAAACCTTTCCATACAGCTCCTGGCAGCAGGCTCAGAGCTGTGCTTGCTGTGAGGCAGCACCTCTCTGCTAGAAAGGCACATTGTAAATAGGGCTGTGGCTCTACTGCAAAACAGGGGGGCTTTATTTCCCAGTAACTGACACCACCCAAATTCTTCTCCTTTTACCTTTACTAAAGTCTCTGCAGCTGAGAAAGATCTATTGTCTCTGAAACAAACGCACAATCTCTGGCTTCTAACTTGTTTTGAATTTTTTACTATTATATGGCTACTGTGATCATCTAGTCTGACTTCCTGCCTACCACAGTCTATAAACATCCTGTAAATAGCTTCAAGTCTGATAGCTGTGATTAAATTGGAATGTGGTTAGAAAATTCCTATGAAGTAGAGAATATTTCAAGGCAGGCTGTGCACTACAGCTTTAAGTGGATATTGCTGCTACTGCTATAGAGTGGCAAGTGACCACAGGCTCAATACCTGGGAGCAGAGCACCTTCCACGGAGTTCCCTTTCTAATTGCATCTAGGATGATATCCTGCAAGTGGCCTTTTAAATGTAGCATGTTCAGGAGGAGAAGAAAAGAGGATGCCCATTACAGACACCTTCCTGTCCATATCACTGCATTATAACTGTTCAGTGTCAATTCCTGATAGATTTTTCTGACCTCTTTCTTTAGAAGAGTTGCTGTAGGGAATCCAGTTTGATGGGAATTGCTCTGTTGTTTCGAGGGCACCTGTTATTCAAACATCTTGGAAAAGTCTGAAGTAGCTCAAAGACATGTCATCATTTCCTTTATCAACTACAGAGAAAATGAGTTGGAAAAGGATATGCATGAGGTGTGTATCCTAGTCCTGAACCTTAATTACACAACTGTCCTTCCTCTCTGCATGCAATGCTGAGCCACATTGTTCTTACGCTGGGCTGCAAGAGCCTAAAGCAAGTACAGGAGTTTTGAGTCAAGTGTTAGAGTTTAAGAGCAAGAAGTCCTGATTAACAGACACCTCATTAAAACACCAGCATGGGCTGCAGCAGCACTGACTCTTTTTTTTTTTAACCAGAGAGAATAGCATCCAGAGACATCCTTTAAGTCAGAACATAAGCAAACAGTACCTAGGGAACAGTACAGGAGAGTGAAAATCTACTGTTGGTTTCTGTGAAGCTGCCCAGCTTTTCTGCTTGCTAAATATGACAGCTGCCAAACAAAATAATTCCTGTGTGTCTCCCTTATCAGACTTTGGATTTTCTAGGAGGGATTCACAGTCTTAACTGCAGCCATTCTACTGATAAAAGCAGTATTTATATACTCTTGCAGATATTACAAACCAAACATACGAATCTCCCACTAGTTTATTAGTTTTTAGCAGTTCATAAATAGGAAACCTCATTAAGAGCTCCTGAATCATAATTCAGCAATGTCCTCTAAAGAGCTTTCAGTCTCTTACACTGAAATTTCTGAACTAAGCATCTCAAGCAGCATGTCATGTCTTCAAGATCTTCTGATGTTAAGTGGATTGTCTTGTATTGACAATTAAAAGATAGTGTAGGTATTGACCTTTTGTCCAAAAATATAACTAATCAGAGGATTTAAATTTTCTCTAAACTTTGTCAGGATTTATATTTATGACAAAGACTGCTTTTCCCTAATCCAAATAGATGGGTTTATTAAACTTCTTTATCATGACTGAATTATAAGAGAATATATATTTTGCTGCAAGTGAAAATTGTGTTACAAGAGCAGATAAAGGACTGATACAGCTGGTTGATAAAAAGGGAAGCAAATGCATCCATGTTCAAAGATTACTCTTCAGAATGCCTGTGAGCTACCTTCTCCCATTTTTTAATACATATTCCACTTCTATTATGACTTTATAAACAAAGTATTACAAATTGCTTGAAACAACAATAAATGGTCTGGATCCCTGTAGGATCTGAAGGTGATGTGTATGTCAGTCTTCAAAAAAAGGATAGTCCTTGTGATCTTTGCATCTAGAAAAAGAGAGCATGATTAAAACATTTTAAGAATATAGTTTTAAGGAAAAGGTTTTTTTCCCCTGGTAAAAGCTTTGCAGAACTAAAACAATTACATTTTAATTCACTTGTATCTGCCTAGTGTACCCAGGGCAGTGGAAGTGAATGCTCTGTAACCTTTGCATAGATCAGTGACCTCATTCCCAAAGGATAATGTATCTTTTGCTCAGCCAAAGTTCCCTGAGGTATTAAACCTCTCTCTTGGGAACTCCCAAGCCCAGAGGATGCTGTTAGAGGAGTGGGTAACCTGGGAAGACTGAATAAAATGCAGATCTTGGTGAGTCTGTATCAAACCATTCTGTTATCTAGGCACTGCCTTAATAACGTTGGCAGGAGTACATAGGCCCAGCTCTTCCCTTCAAAATACCTTACAACTCTCATTCTTAAAATGGAGTTTATTTACTCTGACTGTCCCTTATGTAAAGGAGCCAAAGAAAACCGGGGGAAAAATTGCTGCTTATTTATTTTGGAATTTCCAGCTGATTTTGATTTTCAGGCAGCAGTTTAATATGCATCCAGTATAGGGTATCTTAAGAATGTTGTGCCTGAAGAAATCCCCGTGTTCCCAACCTGCACAGGACAGGCAATGCTCTAATAAACCCAAGTGTGAGATTCCAGCAGATGTGACCAGGTGTTGGCTAAGGCTCTTTTTATTTTGAAGCAGGGCTATCAGCCAGTGTCTGTTAAGAGGATATCCAATGGTAATCCAATCCTGCTGAAGCCTGCAGGAGGAAGAGGTACTCACTCGCTCAATGCACAGATGCGATAGCGCTTCTTGAAACCAAGGAGGGTCTCCATCTCCTCTTTAGTCAGTTCAAAGTCAAACACCTGCAGCAAGGTCCCAAACAGCTTGGGTTACTTCAGTTTGCAGTGAGACAAGAAAGTTTATTTGCAGAAAGGATACCAAAAGCAGGCTGAAGCACTAGGAAGCGTGCAGCGGGCACCCATGGGTGGGGAGAAATGAATAAATGTGTAAGGTTACAGTGGTGGTGGGGTCTGCCTGCATCACAATTGGATCACAACGTGGAAGAGTTCAGCTCTTACCTGATGTGTCTGAAGGAAGACTTTGCTCCTTACTTTCAAAGTGACTTTTTGCATGCATAAAGAAGTAATAACCTGTGTGGTATCTGACAAAGGTTTTGCCATTTCTAAGTTCGAGGGGGGTGGTTTGTACCACTGGCAGAATGGGGGGTTTTTCCTGTGTAGTTTAATACCATTAATAACTCTGAATGTATCCTCATACCTTAAAATTTTCTTCAATACGCTGTGGAGTGACAGATTTGGGAATTACACTCACGTTTCTTTGAATCTGGAGCCGGATCAGCACCTGCAGGAACACACAGGGAATTTACAGATGAGAAGTGCTGCCTGTCTTCTGAAAGCTGAAAACCAAAGGTGCATGGTTACACAGAGCAGCTCTACTGGTAATCAGAGAGGGTTCACAGAGGAGAAGCACTGCCTAAACCCTTTCTAATTACTACATGAGCTCATTAAATCCTTATCCATCTCCGATGCTGAGATGACAACATGGGAGTGCATTTGGCAAGAGTTCAGGACTGGCAGCAGGCATGCTGCGTGGAGAGGCAGCCGACGTGCCAGTTAAAGCCCAAAGCCACTGGTAGTCTTCTGTCCATCACTAAAACTAAGGTAGACAGGATATTTTTCTAAAGCATTAAACTGTGCACAAGGCACAGCTGGAACTCCATATTATTATTCCATAATACTTCTGTAAATAGTTACTTTAGCACGAGGGGGAAGAATGCCATGTCAGCAGGGAAAATAACTCTGACCAGTATTAACCTGAGCTGGGGTTTTGTTGTGCTTCAGTGCAATCTCCTTAATTTGAGGATCATCAAGAAGGGAAATATGGTCAGGCTTGGACCTGTGAAAATAAAAAACAGGCTTCAGCAGTTGAATGCCACGTGGTCTTCTCCCTCAAGCCCTGTATCATAAGAATTTTATTTAAATGATTAAAAAGCATCATCTTGCACACTTTAATTTGACATCTTGTTACTTAGTTCCTGCCTTCGTTCTTTTCTTGTATAACAAGTGAGCACATGGGAAGAGGCCTGTAGTTTCTAGTAAAAACAGGTCACTGTAACACATTTCTGCCCAGCCTGGGATCAGGCTGGGAATTTCTTTGATCCAGATCCCAAGAATTTCATCTTGTCCTTTACAAGCACAGCTGCTCTGGCAAACACCCTGTCCTGGGTCAGAGAAAGCCATGAAGATGGGAGTAAGAGCAAAATTTCTGCAACTTACCCATTTAAAAACTTACTCCCTTTGTCTCAGCAGGACTGCAAAGTTGCTATTTTCATAAGCATCTGCTGCTTTGGTTTTTTGTTTGGTTTGTTGTGGGTGGGGGTTTTTTTTAGTTCAGAAATTCTCCTACACGTTTAATAATCTCACTAAAGCTCAGTTAAGGATTCTCATCTCTGCTTTCATCAACCAATTGTTCCTTTTTCTCTGAAATATGAAACTGTAGTAGCAGCACAGGTATGAATTAGTGGCCTGAGTATCACGGTAAGTGTGAGGTTTCTGTGGGTGTGATTTTTAATGAATTAATAAATCTTTTTCTAATTACAGTAGTTACACTCTGAAGTTTCATTCACATCCTAAGACTGGTTTACTGCACTGACTCCAATCTACATCTAAAAAAGAAATCTCACAAAACATTCTTACCCTGGCCAGTTGGGTGCTCCAAGGGGACAATATGCAGTGACAGAGATCCCTTTGGATTGGCAAAACTTAATCAGCTCTTCCTGAGGAAGATAGGGGTGGCTCTCAATCTCAAAAATAAAAAAAAAATTTAAAAATTAGATTTCACCTCTCAGAAGCAGGAGGTACTTCACAGTTTAGCATCACTGTGGTGACCTACCAAGTGCTACGTCAGCTTTGAAAAGGTGGTTCTCTTTGCAGGTATGGGGTTTTTAAAGGACTTTTAAGAGATGTTCCATCCAAGTGCAACACCCCAGACAGGTGTGGTGTCAGTATTGAGGAGCTGGAGGACAATTTACCTGATTATTTGCAGGTTTGTGTCTTAAGCCTGGTTTGCTCAGAAGCCGATCGATCTGTCTGCGGTTGAAGTTGGAGACTCCAATAGCCTTCACCATTCCCACATCCACAAGCTCTTCCATGGCCTAGAAACACCACAGAGTCAGACTTCCTATTGAATTAAGTTCTTTTGTTTTTATCCTCAGTGGTAAAAACCTTCCTGGCTGGGGTGCTCTTGTGCTGTGCCATTAGAACAGTATGTGAACTCACATCACGTGTCACCATACAGATAAATAACAGCAATATTCACACATTGACTACACTATTATTATTTCAGTAAAATGTGACTATTTTGAAATACTATCCCCAGGCAGACTTTCACACAGATGAAAGAGATTATTTTAGGGTAATTCCTCAGCTAACCAAATAATCATCCCATAATAAAAAGCACCTTATTTGGAACAGAGCAGCTCAACAAGGAGCTGTTATGAGACAGCTCGAACAGGATGGATACTGATCATCAACACTGATTAATTTCCCAAGAGAGATGTGCCATTTAGCAGTTGGATTATAGGATAAGCAGTGCTGTGTTCCTCCTCCATCACCTATTTTCTTTCACACTAATGAGCAATAAAACAGCCAGACAGCCCTAATTAGATTACCACCTCCAGCAGAAAAGAAACAGAGGAAAAATAATCTACTATCAGCCTTTAGAGCAGAAGACACCCTTCTTCCAGACCAGACAATCTTCATTTGGAGTTGCTGTCATAAGCAGCAGCCTGAAACATCCACTTTTTTCCTTCAAATGAGCAACAAAAAATGTGCCTTATTCTTCATCTGACAGAAGGCAAAAAGCATCAGTGAATTCTTCTGACTCTGGTGAGTCTCTTGTCTGCTTTTGGCCTGGCTGTGCTGAGCACGTGGTGGGAGTGGAAGGGAAAGGAAGCCCAAACTATCGGCCAAGCAGGAATTTGAACTCACGCCCAAGCCTGGTCTCCCACGCACCCTGTCCTGCACACAGAGCTTTAGCAAAGGACTTTGGCCAAGTTCCACTACCTTCTAGAGACGGCAATTTGGGTGCTCTGGTACACTGGCACGGGCACGTTGGCTTTCCTGGGGTCTGGATAGCTCAGGTGCAACTAGAGATGAGCACGGCTACAGCTAAAGCCACCAAAAATTGCCCAGAGAGTCAGGCAGGGACAAGAGTGACAGCATTTGTTAGCTCGAGCCACTGCAGGGTACACACACAGCCAAAGATTTCCTCTCGTCATGTCAACCCAGCCAGTTTAGTAAGCAGTAGATATAAAAATACCTAAATTTTGGCACAGTGACACAAAAAGGAGCCCAAGGACACAGAGAAATCAGCAATCTCGAATTCTTTATGTCAGAAATTCTCTCAGAACAATTCCCACAGTGGAAAGCTTAGAGTTTTCAGGCTGTTATTTCAAACTAGCAAGATATTTTTGGCCTGTAAATGAATGTACCTCCCACGTAGCCAGAAAATGTGTATCGCTGGGAATGATCATGCCGTTTCCATCTGCAGGAAATAGCTCCTCTCCTGCCTATCAGCACAAAAGAAAAGCAACATTAAGGTCAGCTGAATTATAAGTACTTAAAGAAATCACTTAGAAATCTGGGCAAGCGAGTGGAGCTGGAGACACTGAGCTGGATATCCTGACTTATGTTTGTGGTGGGGTGAGACGTGGCCGAAATGAGTAACCTGTACCAACAGAGTAATCTTCAAGAAAATCTGCCTCTTGAGACTCTGTCCTGCAGGCAGAGGAAGGGCAGGCACTTCTGTGTGCCTCAGTCAGGTTGGGAGAAGGCCAGGGAGGTGACACGATGGGGAAACCAGGATTTATTTAACCTGGGGTAGAGAGAGAAGAGAAAAATCAGAACTAAGTAAACCACCTTTGATTCTGGATAAGGAAATGGCAGCCAAACCCCACACTGTAAGAGGAATGTGATCTGGATGGCAATTTGATCCATCACTTGGAAATGCTGTGCAGGGAAAAATAAGGTGGTTTTTGTACTACAAGAGCTAGTTTAAGCAGCCATGACCTTACCTTTCCTCCTGGGCTCTCCCTGCAGAGGTTTATCATTATGTCCTAATGAGGTTTACCAACACTCCTCATTGGAGAGGACTAAAGACATGTCTGGTCTCAAAGGCAAAAGGGGCAGAGCCCTGATGGATCCCAGGAGATAAAGTCACAATACCTTGAATCCCATGGGAGAGTGCATCAGGTAGAGATCCAAATAATCCAGCTGGAGGGCAGCAAGTGTTTTCTGGCACACCTCCTTCACCAGGGATCTCTCGTGGAAGGTGGACCACAGCTGTGGGGGAACACAAAGCCTGGGAGCTGCTCTCCTGCCCTCGTGACGGCAGAGCATCCCTGGCAGGGAAACACACGGCACAGACACGGAGGCAGCCCAGGATGTGGCACATCTTCTCATCTCGAGGAAGTGCCACTTGTGTGCGCCTGATTTTATTTGCGGTACTGTCAAGTAAGTAAAATGAGAATGAGGTACTCTGAAATTCCAACAACTAAAACAAAGAAAATAAGTGAACCTGGTGAAAATCGACCCGCCAGCTTCCAGCAGATAGAAGTTACTTTATTTTTCCTACCATTGTTGTTGGGGGAAAAAACAAAACAAAGCATAACATACAGGAGTTGACAGGCTGAGGCCGGTGGCACAGCGGGAGTGACCATGAATACAATAGCCCTGCTTCCTATCCCAGAGGCCACGGAGAGCACGGCCTCAGTTCCTGTCTCCATGGCTGACAATGGATATGGACTACAAAAAAACCCCTCTCAAACCAAGCCTTTTGTTTCTCAAGGGTTGACCTATTCCTCCCCCCACCATCCACAAATTGCTTGGCCCTGACAGAGAGGAGTTAATTCCCAGAGCAGCTTCATCCCATGGCACTTTCCATGTCGGGACTTTGTCTCTCCTCCCAAGAGCTGGCCTCATGTGAGACACGCTATCCAAGGACACACCTTGCTGACAATAAAGAGTTCTTCTCGCCTCACGATGCCCTCCTCAAGTTTTTGTTGCAGCGCATCCCCGATGTCGCTCTCGTTCTGGTACATGTAGGCACAGTCAAAGTGGCGGTACCCAACATCGATGGCAAACCTCACTGCATCTCTTGCTGCTCCCTGGAGAGACTGAAACCAGAGGAGAAGCCAGTGATTTGCTAAACTGCAGATTAAGAAGTTTGCTGTTCTCTAGATCTGGCGTCTTTAAGCCCCCATATGATGAGGTATTCCAGGCTGGATCTGGCTTTCATTAGTTTTGTGAAATCAAATGGCCAAGGGAGTCACTCATGAGGTGCCTGAGCTGATCTGCCCTTTTCTAAGGATTGGAAGTTCACCTTGGGACACGAGGCTATCTTGAAATAAGTTCTAATTTCCCCAGAAATTAAAAGCAACTTCAGTGTGGCATACTGGTGACATGAGGAAACCAATCACCTCTGGAATGCGTGCTGGCCCTGCACAAAAACAATCCAGCTCTTGTTGACACAGCACAGGGAGATGAGGGGACTCAAAACACTACAGACAGTGCCACCTCCTGGGTAAAATACACACTTGGTACTTAATAGCAAAATAAATCACTTCAGATTCTCGGCTTGGAGACACTGAAGAGCTCTTTGATGACTGAATCCAGAAAATGGCACTCCAACAAGAAAGATGATTCAAAGCCATTACCACCTGCTACATATTTTTTTATTTTAAATTTTATCACTTCTCCAAGTTTTTCCAGTCAAAGGGTGTTTAGTTGGTTCACCTAATTTATTAACAACAAAAACATAGCAAACGTAGCAATTTTTTTCCCCACAAGGCTATACACAACTAAATAGCCAGCTGAAAGTTTTACAAGTTTCCTTTTTTGCAGCCCCTCTCCCCATCCCATCCCTTCCTACAGGTGAGCCTCCTAGGGCAGCAGGGGGAAGCAGGCGTGCGGAAGCAGGCTAGCAGTGGCCAAATGCTGGCATTTTGGAGCACCTCACCTCTGGGTGCTGCTGCAGCTTGGGAAAGCTGCCATACAGGAGCGAGCGGTGTCGCTTCTGAGGGGAGGAGCCAGTGGAGAGCAAAGGCAACAACCTACCCTGAGGTTACATAAAACTCTGTCACGTGAGGTGTTTTTCGGAAAAAAATCATCCATTGTTTCATTTTACAAGGTGCTCACTGAGCAGGGCTTCGAGTCAGAGCCGCTGGGTGAGGGGTAGGCCCCGTTACTGCACCGAACGAAGTTGCTGTGGGAACCTTGAAATCAATCGGCTTTAATGAAATCATCACCGTGGGCCTGGGCCCTGTTTTCATTACGTAACAGAAGACATTTTTTGTGGTGGCAGGGGTTATGTGCCCAGTATTTTCCTCGTACTTAGTCCTATCAGCAACTTAACACGTTCCTTAAGAGAGCTCCCCCATCACAGCGTTGGTGCCCTGAGAGGCCCCCCACAAGGCACACTTTGGTTTTTAATGCCTACTTCAACTACTTTGAGCTTCTTAGTGTCCTTTGTCATCATAAAAATTAGGACTGAAAGGGTTAAACAAACTCAAAAGTTAAATGCTGATTAGCATCAACTGACCCAAAAAATATGGCAAGAATTTCAGATATTTTTATGGTGACTGGCAAAGTGTTTCATGGAATTGGGAAGTTGTGATTTGATATATTTTGTTTCCAGTCTCAGATCCAGGGGAAAATCTACTTTTCTTATCTTTTTATCTTTCTTAAGAAGAACAGTTTCTTAAAATTTTCAGCTCATTTCCAGACTCCTTTTACATTTATAATTCAGTATATTTTTGAACTTACTCTATCACCGAAAAGCCATTAGGTAACATTTGCAGGTAAAGAACCACCCAAACTATGGTCCTGCAAAGTACTGCACACTCATCTGCTGCCATAAAAATAAGTTATCCTCAGTCTCTGAGGAATTATTGTAAATACCCATTTCCAGAACCACTTATTGCCCCTTAATTTCCTGTATCTACACACACTCACCGAAGATGACACCTACATGACATGCTGGGATATTAATACCCAGTGCCAAAAACAAAAAAANGAACCCCAAATAGAAATGCTGGGAATTTAAACCCCCGGGCAAAAAAAAAAAAAAAAAAAAAAAAACCCAACAAAAAAACCAAAATACAAAGAAAAACAAGCTGGGCAGAAGTTTTTCCTTTTGCAGTACGCAATTTTTTTCCATAGCTAAGAAAAATCTTGTACCTACTGATTACCTCCACTCACTCCAAAGACTTCCTGAAGGCCGGGAATGAACACCTGCATTACCTGGAATATTTCAAAAGGAAACATCGCACAGAGGATTTGCTGCATTCTCCTGACTCGAAGAGGAGATTGGTGACAAAATCTACCACAATTCTCAGCGATTTGCTGGTGTCACCTGTCTGACCAGAGGTCCCCAGCTCCAGCAGGTACCTGCCAGGTCCCCAGTCCCAGGGTGGGCATCCTCGCACCAGTGGGCAGCTCCAGGAAAGTGGCCATGCGCAGTCTCCTCCCAGCACCACAGGCAAGGGGAGGCTGTGGGCTCTTGCAAAAGCTTTTAAATCAGCTTTGCCCCTCCCTCCTGCCTGCTGACTGGCTGCAGACAAGGTAAATATGGGCAGAAGTGCTGTAATAAGAGGAGGCAGGCATTTTGGTTTATCTCAGCCTTCAAAGAGCTTAAAAACTGATTGCAGGCTCCTCATGAATTTATTGAGTGAGCTCGTCATGGCAATTTTGCATTGGCTGAGGTTACAGGTTTTTGTATACCTCATGGTTTCTGCTTTTCTGCAAGAAAAGTGGTATCTGGGGAGTTGGCACATGCCCCAGGAACCATTTCTCATCAAACCTGTCCTGAACACATCACCAGAAGATGGCACAAAGCTGTTTGTTTCAGGAGAAAGCATAAACCTGTCCCCAGGAGGAATCATTGTTAAAAAAATTCCCAGTATGGCTTCATCCCCACAGCACCAGGCACCCATGTTTTTATATTTTTTAATTATTATTTTTTTATATATATATATATATATTTGATCTTAAGGCTCCCCATGGCTTTTGCTCTCAGCTGCTGTATGATGAGTGGTCACTCGATTTGGGAGAACCCTTTTAATTTTATTTCTGAGGTCAAAAAGATCANGAAGATGGCACAAAGCTGTTTGTTTCAGGAGAAAGCATAAACCTGTCCCCAGGAGGAATCATTGTTAAAAAAATTCCCAGTATGGCTTCATCCCCACAGCACCAGGCACCCATGTTTTTATATTTTTTAATTTTTTATATATATATATATATTTGATCTTAAGGCTCCCCATGGCTTTTGCTCTCAGCTGCTGTATGATGAGTGGTCACTCGATTTGGGAGAACCCTTTTAATTTTATTTCTGAGGTCAAAAAGATCAGGCCAATTGGCCTGAGATCTGCAATGAAAGCAGGGTTTAACCAGCAGATGTAGTGCCCAGGGCTGCTGTGTGGAGATTTCATTTGCCCACATGGTTTTTCTCCTTATTTGTGAGAAAAAGGGATTATGTAGAGGAGACATCGATGATGACCATGAATCTCTGAATCATTGTCACATCCCTGTCCTTCAGTGATTTTGTAAATTACATATTGTCATTTTAGACATTATACCTTTGTGAGCCATTTATTATATGTATCTACTTTTTTTTCTGGTTTTCTGTGTCTTTCTTGAACGTGGTTTCTTCATGAATCTGAGGAAGAGTCTGGCAGAGATGAAGCAGAGAATGTGTAATTTGCTACTGCGTGGTAATCCTAAACCAACCAAAAAACGGAAACGAGGAGTTACCAGGATCTGCAATAATCTCTCCACACACATCCTCTTGGCTTTATCTGGCTTTACAAAGCCCTTGCTGTTGGTGCTGGGCTTCATTTGCACAGTGACTCAAACACAGGACAAATAATCCCGACTCCTTTGTGGTGGTGCTTTGGTAGAAGAGCGTTTCTGGCAGAAATGCTGGGAGCTGTTTTATGTCAGTGATGCCTTTTCTTGGTCTTAAAATCAAGAGCCAAACAAGGTTAGAGGGGAAAAAGGGATTTTAGCTTGGTATTTACTTTAAGGATCCTTGGTGCACTCTGTCCAGGTGGAGCACGCTGGAATGCACATCCAAATGCACACCAAAATGCACCCCCATGAGCACCCCCTGAAATGCACACCCACAATGGTTTGGGTATAAAATTCTAGGCTTTACCAATTAGCATATCTATCAAAGATTCCCCAGTGAGAGGCTGAGCGAACCCCCCTCTCTGATGAACTTTCCCCCCTTGGACAGGCCTATCTTAGTTTACAAAATGTGTTCCAGAGAAGACCTTGGTGTCTGAGGCTTCTGAGATGTTTGGTCTCCTGCCTTGATGGAATACTGGGCCTATGCTGGCTATCAAACCTGAAGAATTAGAAGTATGTGGGCTAAAAGGCCCTTAAGAATACATAAAAGTTATACAAAAGAGTATAGAGAGGGGTTATATATAAAAAGCGAAGCAGCATCATGGCATCAGCAGCAGCCCCAGGCGAGGACTCCACATTCCCGCCGCTCTGTGTCGTGCCTGTTCAGCAGCACCCCAGCACCGAACCCCAGGCACTGGGCTGAAAGGGGGCTCCTCAGGTGAAAATAACTCCTTGGGCAGTTTATCCAGCATGGGGCTGGGCTTTGCTGCGGACACAGAGGCAGCCAAGGTGACTTTTTGCAAAAGCAGCTCGGGTCGGGCAGTTTTGCACTGCCACGCAGTCCACTCACCCTCCCGCTCTCCCATGGCCCACCCACATGTGGAAGCAGCAACAGCAAACATGAAAACAAACTCATTGTGCCTCCAGCACAAGGGTGAAGTGTCCAGGTTTAGCTGGTTTGCCTTGGCTCTTGGAGCTAAACATTAGCAGCAGCTCTACCCTGAATTCTCGATGGGAGCATGCACCTCTGTGCCCGTGGCCTATGGCCTCCCAGCTGCATTCACAGTGTTTGGGAAGAACAGATCAGGAATAAACCACAAGACTGATTTTCTAGGGAATGTATCCCATAATATTTTATTCAAAAAACACTGGTTGCTTTTCATTGAAATCAAATGGGTTTTTTTCATTGACTGTAAAGATTCTTAGTTATATCTCTGCAATTGTTTCCTTGATGGGTGACATCCCTGGAAGGTTATGACACATTTAAGTCATTTTTCCTAAGTATAAGTTTTTAAATTTCAAGTCATAGCTAATTAGAAATGTCAGTCTCTTATTCCATTAACTTCCCAGTTCCTGAAAGTGCAGCTTTTTTCAGCTCCTTCACAGAGGCAAAGTGTTGGAAAAGCAAACAGAAACTTGATTTTCTTACTTACCCATTGCAAGATGCTTTAGAAAGAGTGCAATGCATTCCTGAAGGTGAACAGGCTGAAAATTCTTCATCCTGATGACAAATAATACACTGGAATTTTTTCACCGCAGAATAAATAATACAAATACAGAGTTGAACAGAAAAATGGACCTTGCTAATACAGCGAAATAAATACCTGCTATGGCATGAAAGAGTAATTTCACAGCTATGCTCCAAGATTTCTCAGTTCACCTTCCACATATCAACAGAAAATGGACATGATTTGTGAACATCATCATTACTGAAATAAAATTAGGTTCTACACAGATGGTATTATATCTACATTAGTTTTATAACTTTAATATGATTTTATAATTTCTCAGTCCCACAAAAACAGCACCTATGTAAAGATACAGTCATAGAGTATATTAGGTTGAAGGTAATTCCAGATCTCGGTTTCTGGGATTCTCGATCCCTTCACAGACTGTGGCACATCAAGAGTTAATACCATGAGTGCTTTAAAAGCCACACTAACAAAGTTTTTAACTTTCCTCACCATGGAGCCTTGTGAAGAGCCTTAAGAATATTCTTGTTCTGATTGTCACACGTTTACCAACCTCCCTTTCCAGCTCTCCTTACCTTTTCCCTCTCCTGAGGTCTTGCCTTGGCTGAACCAACAGCACAGAGTGACAGGACTCAACAGGACACTTAAAAACTACCCAATTTCTTTACAAAATTATTTTCTTCAGAGCATTTTTCTGCCTGAGGGACATTTCTACTTCATGGGCAGAGAAGGAAAGGAGAGAGCAAGACAATTCCAGCTGGCAACCAGGTGAAGAATACTTAAGGAAAATCTCAAAAGTTCAAGCACATCGAGGCATCTCACTTCCCTTATCACTGCGTATGGCCTGTATTGTGCAAAATCACTGAATTAGAAGCAGTAATTAGCTTCAGAATCTCTGCTGCTCTGAATATTTTCCTCTACAGGAAAGAAAACGCATATAAAACCCCTGATAAGCCTGTTGAAATAATAATCACCTGCACAAATTTATACAAACTCGTCCTGTAAATCAGAACTGCTCCGATAGCTCCTGATTTAAAACACCTCTTTACACATCGCAGCCCCTGCAGTGATTCATTTTCAGGGAGGTTTTAAGGAGTGTGTGTCACAAGGGTTCTGATCCTTCATCCACTTGTTTCTGGGGTGATTTTTGGGGTCTCATGCCCAGCTTGTCAGCATCTCGATGCTAAAAGGACAAAGGAAGTCTCAAGCTCTTACTGGCTAGGTGTGGCTCCCACAGCTCTCCAGTCATACCACACACCTCCCCTGGAATATCTCACAGGCTTTCAGGCCAAACACTTTCCCTGGGCTGGAATCTAGGCACCAGCATTAGGGAAAATGGTAAGGCAGCAGAGAAAAGGGGTAACTTCACTGTCTTCTAAAGAGGAAATGAACATGTAGAATCACATAAATATAAAAAATAATACTCGACAGAAAAAGTTTCTAGTTACAACAGTTCTTAGATCCTTTCTCTAGCTGAGTGTCTGCTGCTTTTTTCATAAATAGTTGTGAAGGCTGAGGTTGCTGAGTGCAGAATGTCGTTCCTGTGAAACATTCGTATGTGTCCACCCTGGCACAGAGGTGCTGAGCTCCATGGACAATGCACAGCTTTCTGAGACGTTCTGATACTCCTGGATGGGGCTACTGAGGATGCTTTCTCATGTAAATCAAGAGATAGGCCGTTTCTCTCCTGTGGGGGCAAAGAGAAAGCAAATCACAAGGTATGTTTGAAGACCTAGGTTGCAAGTAACATCCCAGGTTTGCTCCTGCTCAGGTTTCTGAGTTTTAGGTCAACTAAGCTGGCCCCCTCCAGTGCTTCCAAGATTCTCTGGCAATGCTGTAGTTTATAGGAGAGATTATCTCCCTCCTATAAGCTCATTTTCGTATGATGCATCAAAACAAAAAGCATGGAGAAATCCTGACGGACACATCTAACTTCAGTCAGGACACAGGAAGGTCCTAAGTGACAAGACCACCCCTGCAGCCCCCTTAGTGAGCGCTCAGTAACCCTGCAGGCTCCCAGGATGGGCATGTGCAGTCCCATCAGAGTAATTGGCACACAAGGATGCCTCTTCTCCTCTCCTGCGTCCCCACTACACCCCAGGCAATATCCAGCCCAAGCCATTTGTCTTCCCTCTCTTTGCTACCTTCATTCCGAAGTCCAGAGTAGCATTAGGAAAAAACAGGGATATGTTTGCATACCAGTAGAGGTTGGAATGTCCATAGGTGCATTTAACATCATCCCACGATACCTGGAGAAGAAAAACACACAAGAGGAGACTGGTAAAAACTCGTAAGAGATGGACACATCCTGATACCATCCCAGCAGTTCTCACAGGAGTGCTGTAAGTGGCACTTCCAGGAACTCAACACCTTTCAATAAATTGGTTTCTTGCTTTTACTCTTTGAGGAGAAACAGTTCCTCTCCTGAACGTATACATTAAATAGATGTAGGGCACATCAAGTAGGGTATTCAGCAAATGGCTGCTTTTGCAAATCACAAAGCAGAACCTGAGGCTTTGTTTGGTAGAGAAACGAGAATCACTCTGCCCTCAGCCCAGAGCATCCTGTAGCAGAGGTGCACAAAGCTCTGCAGCCTCAGTTTCCTTTCCTGCTTCTCTTTAGTTAGCAGTCAGTCAGACTGGATGAGACCTGGAGGAGTGTCCAAGAAGGTACAAAAGAAACGTGGCTTGATCTGCTCACCTGGCAAACCTCGGAATCATTGAAGCAATACCATTTACCCTCTGTGAGGCTTCGAATGTAGGCACAGTAATGTCCACAGCTGGATGATCCTGAATGAGCAACGACAGCAAAAAGCTCGTACTGCCAGGTAGCCTGCAAAGAGACACAAAGAGTAACTCTCAGTTTGGCAATTCTCATCTGCCATGGACTGTAGAGAAGCAGCAGCCAGGGCAGCAAAGACATGCATTTTGTAAAGGAAAAGGGAAAATACCAGATTAGCCTTGAGTATCCTGCCTTTTTTGCTCTTACCCTCAGAGTTTTGCCTGTCAGCTATGAGCTGGCAGCCTCCCTGGAGACCAGAGGGTTGTGAAAAAGGCAGCAGCACAGCAAAGGAGCAGCAAAGAGGTTCACCACAGCCAACACTGCAGCGGTGACTTTTGTTGTTGCAGCGGTGACTTTTGTTGTTGCCACACTTCCCCTTGTTATTTCCCAGTAAGAGAAACAGATCCACAGTGGGGCAGATCCATCTCAGCTACTTGGCAAAGCTGTTGTGGCCAACAATACCAAGCTCTGTGGCCAACAACACCAACAATACTGCATGGGAACTACCAGGATTGGAGTTCCCCTGTCTTGGACAGGTGAGATCTGCAAAGCCTGGCTTTTGTCCTTAAGGCTGGAAGCTCCAGCTTTGGTGCCTTTGGTGATTTAATCTGAGCACAGAATGTTGACTGAACCAGTTAAAACTGTGGGATGTGAGACAACACCAAGCACAGGTAAAGTTTGAGACATAGATTTTTAAGACAGGCACTTTGAAATGAGATAAGGTGTGATCTCTTAAATTTTTGTGAGACTGGAGCAGAGAGGAGAAGAAAATCTGCCCCTTTTGAGCAGGGCCTTAGGAGTATCTCACCTTTTCGCTGTCATCTGCTTGGCACCAATTTTCTGTCAAGATTTCATTGAAATCAAGTTCTTGTGGGAAAGGCAGGTAGTGACTAAGCTTGTGTGTGGGAGATAATCTTTCAAAGCAGAAGCGCTTTAGGTGCAAGGTCAGAGTCTGTGGCAGACGGACGAGCTTCATGCTCTGTAAAGCAATAAATAATGCAGTTGGAAACTAGAGAACAAACCCTGGGGAGGTGGGGTGCAAACAGCCATTGCCATCCAGTGCACGTAGAACAGAGAACAGTCAGTGCTCCAGTGAATATTTGCCAAGTCCACGGGACAGCAGATGCCAAACCTTTGTAGCCCATCTGCACACGGGGCACATCCACATAACAAAGCTGTGAGAACAAAGTTCTCCAGCTTTAGTGTGATCAGCACCCAGCCTTGGGTGTCTCAAGGGCTGCTTCATTTCTCATGTGCTTTCCTAGCCCTAGGTAGGTAGCATGAGGAAGGTGAGGAGAGGCAAATCAACTTCCTTGTGATTACAGGAAGGCTGACAGCTCATTCCTTCCAGCACCGCCTTTGTTGGGATCGCTGCTGCTGCCACGGCCGCCACCAAGACATGTGGATGCCTTGTGGCCTCAGAGGCAGCCCAACAGTGACAATGATGTGGAAAGTCCCCTCCAAGCCTCAGGCTGAGGTAGCCTCCCTCACACCCTGCTCTCTTTAATGCGCCTGCTCTCCATGAAACAGCTAATTCATCATCTGGCAGAGACTCATCCTGTAAAAACTGGGGAGAGCAGGGAAGAAAGGAAATCACCGCACAGCATCCTACCTTTGTGTGTATGACCAGCTGCAGTGACATATTCTTGTCCACCTCTGGAGCTACACAGCAGTGCAAAGGCCCACAGTGGGCACACAATACAAACTAACAGCAGCTTTTCTGCTGGCACAGAAGTGCTACAACCCTCACTGACGTCTATGAAAACCCATGAAAGTATTGTTTTGTGGCAAGAGCTACGTCTACAGCAGGGAACTTCCTAACAGGAGGAAAGATGCCTGTGGCTTATATCTCGCCGACAAATCGGAGGTGTTGGTCTCCTCTTAAATTGATACGGTTGAGTCCTTTCCCCACCCTCCCCTGTCCTAAAGGGATTTCTGGATGTGAGACATGGGGAAATAATTCTCCAATTACCTGCAGAAAAGTTGTTTTCCTCCCACATTGTTGACAGAAACACATGTTTTGACCAGTCAGCTCTTCTGGATGGAAGAAGTGTTGCAGACAGTCCTCCTAAGAAGACAGAGGAGATTTCTTTTAACTGGTTTCCTCCAAGCTGGATTTTTATTTCTAAGTTATTTCAGAGGGTCCAAGCACACAGCAAAGCTACAGAAAGCATTTTTTATTCAAAGGACAAAAGACTGCCTAACAGTCTGAAAAAAAAGGTACCTCATATCTCCTGGCTGCTGCTGTGATTGCATTAGTTGGGGGGGAAGAAAAAGAGTACCACATATTCCAGAGAGAAGGTGTTGATGTATAAGTGTCTTTTACACCTACTTCAAAGCCTTAGAGGTTTGCAAAGCAGTTCCTTTATGCTGAAACAGTATAAAGTGGTCAGAGAATCAATAATCCACTATATTTGCAGTAACTCAGAGCCACCAGCACTGCTGTATTGGGATATCCAACAGCAGCACTGACTCCACAGTGACAGGACACTGGGCAAACACAGGGATTCCAAGTTATCTAGGGCACCTCTCTGTGATATCTGAGGTCTCCCAGGTGCACATCACTCTGCAGTTTGAGTCTTTGAGCCTGTTACAGAGTATTTAATCAACACTCTTTTTAGGAAAGCGATTCACAGCCTTTGTTTTTCAGTCCCCAAAGCAAGCAGATTTTTTGCGAACTTTAAAACTCCTCCAAACAAAGAAGAAATGTGAATGAGAAAAGACCACCTCCAAGTCCCAGACACTCTACAGAGACTCTTGTAAGGATTCTTGATAAGACTCAGGAGACACCAGTGCTGCAAGAGAAGGCTCCCACCGTGAACAGAGAGGAATCATCTCCTAAGGAAACAGCTAAACTCCTAAGAAAAGCTGCTGAACTTACCAGAGTCTTCAGCCTGTGAGAATTGGCGTCCAGCACTGGGAGTGGAAGGGTTAACATGGTGCTGTTGGTCGTTTTTTCAAAAGGGCAGTTCAGACAGGCCAGGTGCTCCTGTATGCAGATCGTGTACAAATCACTCAGCTCTTCAACCTGGAGGGATGAAACAAAAGGCCAAACCAAGGTTTGTGAAGAAGGCAGCTGAGTTGTTTCCCTGTGGGTGGGAAAGCCCATGTGGTCACACTTTTCAAGCAAGGTTATTGCTTCAAGGCTGGAACCGAGATGTGACAGTGACTTATGTGGACAGGGTACTTCCCACAATTTAAACGAGAACAACTCCTTCCCCTCATTCCTTAACAGAGGGGAAAGACACAGCCTTTAAGATCAAGCAGTTAAATGTCTGCTTTGAATTGTTCTTTTTTGCTTGAAACTGCAACAGGAGCCTGTCTTCTGTATTAATAAAACTATGACAGTCAGTCAGGGAAGAGTCACGTTTCTCTTCCCAGTCCCCTGGGAGGAGCTGTTATATTCATAATGAACTATCAGTAACTAATTATAATAAAATGCACGTGGCTGACTTCAAAGAATGGAAAAGCTGTGTCACGATACACCAATAAATGCTTACAGAAATTCGGAAAAAAAAAAATTAAATATAACTAAATACAATGCTGCAAAAAGATCACTCTTTTGGTTATTAATCAGCTCTCCCATTAGAATGAAGACTGGCATGCCCTGAAAGTAGGATGAGCAAAACTTAACTGTGATTCAAAATGTCTAAGCTTATGAAACAAAGATTCTCTGTCCCATTTGAAAGGTGCAATGAAAGAGAGAATAATTTTAAACATTTGACTTAGGACAATTGCCAGTGAATGGGATCCTTCAAGGAGCAGAGGAAACCACACATGATGAGGGCCAAAGATTCATTTCAGTGACCATCCTTACCAGCTCTGGCTTTTTCATCTGCTTCTTTAACAAGTTCCAGAGAGTCAGAAAGAGCTGAGCAGCATCGTGCTGCACAAACACTGCACAAACAGAAAACACAACCTCAATCAGTATCATGAACAGCACGGAGCACAGATTTCCCACAAATGGCAAAGGGAGATTTATTGTCCTTCCTTAGATCCAGTCTCTTGTCCCTTGCTCCTCCCTTCAGAGACAGAGCTTAGACTGGGCACAAGCTGCAATTTCTCCAAGTGACCTGAGCAGGCAGTGGGAAAAGACAGGAGGGTTTGTACCACCCAGCGCAAAAGTCCTGTCCTTGTCACCAGATGCAGGGACAAGAGGATACTCAATACCCACCAGAGGAGGGCTCTCTGAGTTGAGGGTTATATTTCATAGCATCATAGAATGGTTTGGGTTGGAAGGAGCCTTAAAGATCAACTGGTTCCACTCCCCCCACAATGGGCAAAAACACCTTCCACTAGTCCAGCAAACACGTTCCAACCTGGCCTTGAACACTTGCAGGAATGCAGCATCCACAGCTTCTCTGGGCATCCTGTGTCAGTGTCTCCCCGCTCCCACAGTAAAGAATTTCTTCCCCATTTCTAATCTAACCCTGCTCTCAGTTTCAAGCCACAACCCCTTGTCCTATCACCTTTATGTCACATGTCCAATCATGCCCTTGTGAACAGTCCCTTTTGAATCCTCCTTAGAAACAATACAGGGAAGATTATAACTCCACAGACCTGTTTTCCCCATCCCCTCATGCCCCATGAAGGCTGAAATGCTCCTGGGTGCTGAGATAAAAATGACAGGAGGGCCTATCCACACGTCTCATGCACCAGATAGTATAAACCCCTTGATCCCTATCTCTCTTTAACTGGAAGAGAGATGGCTGACTGCAAAGCTACTCAGAGTCAGGGGAGAAATGATGCAGGGATATTGAGCTTATCTTGTGTTCCTATTTCATAAAGGTCAGGGCACATCCCCTTTCAGAGCTCTCCTGTTTGGGCTTTTCTATGCTAAAGATAAGGGTATTTGGTTATACCCAGCGTATTTGTACACATAGACAGACCCTTGGCATCCCATCATCACTGGTCACCCATGCATTAAAAACCTCTCTCCTTTAGAACTTTGACCAGTTGGGAGATTCAGCCTGAAAATTCTTCTCTCTGCCCTTATAAGAAGGAGCAGGAAGGGGACCTGTGTGAACTCATTCTCTGTTCCACTCTATCCCTTTCTTCTAATAAGTAACAGCAGCTATTTCACTATCATGATGCCAGTTCAGCAAGACAAATGGAACAATGAACTGGCCTCTCTGCCCTGCACAGCCCTTTCCTCCTGGCCAGTATCCATAGCTGAATCTTCCAGCAGTCTGAAAGTCTTCCCACCCTTTGGATACCAGCAAGTATATCCAGGGTTTTTTTCCTCTCTTCACAAGTAAGACACAGCATTGCGCCCACAGCTGGGAGGCAGCTGCAAAGAGCTCTGTGTCATTGTGTGCCTAACTCCTGACATTTCCGAATTCCTGAGGGAGATGTTGGAGTCTGGACTGCTTATAAGTGCTGGATGGTGAGCACCCCGGTCTGCAGACAGAGATGGGCAGGAGGCAGGGCTGCTTACATTTCACTCTGTGCTCTGAAAGGCAGTGAGCCAGGTCTGTGGGACCAACAGCTTTGCACTTGCCACACTGCATCTTCTCCAAGAGCAGGAGCATTTGGTACGGGACATTGTTCCTCCTCTGCGCAGAAGACAATGGCACTGTGATCCTGAAAGGGGAAGAAGCAGCACCAATGGTAATCAAGCTGTACAATGGAGAAATATCACACCTGAAGGAGCATAGGTCAGTAGCAGAGGCAGCAGCTCAAGAGGAACCAGAATGGGTACATTTTCAGCAAAAGAAGGAAATAGGGGAAGCAGTCACCTGCACTAGCTCATCCCACAATGCAGGCGGACAGTTCAAAAGTAAAAGGCCAACATTTTAAGTTGGCTTGTCCCTGAAAAAGGGACAAGCCAAGCAGGACCTCAAGTGCTTTCTGGCCTCTAGAAACAACATAAGTTACAGACAATTTCAGAGCTTTTCTTGCCTCCCACCCATTGATGTCCTCGTTTTCAACATGCCCTCAAACTTTCATGGGCATGTATATCATAATGCTTGTATTTCAACTATATGCCAACAGAACCTCTTAATTCTCCCTAAATTTATTGTAGCCCCTAGGTTTTTCTAAGTCTTTCTTCAAGTAAGCATGGTAACCTACAGCCTACATTATTTAGCTTTGCCCATTTATGATACTTCTCATCTCTGCATATCTGAAATTTGTCTTCTTTCTCCTCTGCACAATAGTGAGCACATAAGAAAGGACTGAATAGGAATGATCCACTTAGATGATTAAAGCTGCAGTGAACTGAGCAAACCGAAAACAAATCGAACCAGTTATTAGTGTGTTCAGTAGGGAGACAGAAGCCCAAATTCTCCTCAAAAGCATGCAGGGACAACAGCCAAGCAAAACAAAGTAATGCTATGTATTCATGATCTGCAACAAGACTTACTCTTCTCTATCAGGAGCTAGCCAGGGCAGTCAGGGCCCAGAGGCCAGGGATTACAGTAGGTTTATGTTTACATGCTAAAGTGAAAAAATTAGTAGTGGATATGGCTACACGTGACACATCCTTTATTATAACGGCCTGTGAGTAAAGCTGCAATAAAACTATATCCTGTTATGGAAAAGAGAGCTACAAGCCATTAAGACTGAGCTCAGGACGTGAATCAGAGATGATTAACGGGTCAGAACACAGACACTTCTCCCTTTGCAGGGCCTAGTCTGAGTATGACAGACACAGCATGGCAGAGACCTCACCGAGGGACCAAAAGCATCCCGACAGCACCTTGGTGATCCAAGCCTTCAAATGTACAACCCATATGAAGGAGTGGAGACAACAGAGCAAGGATGGAAATATCTCGGGTAGTTCAAACAGGTGGTACCTTCGAAGTATCCCTGTGAAGTATATATTCATGAAGAACACTTGGAGCACAGAGTTCAGAGAGCAGCTCTGTCCGAGGTTGTACAGTCCGATAGCTTCTGTAGGGCAGAGAAAGAGGAAGTGAGGCCTGGTGATAGGTACGAGAAAAGAAAGTGAAAATTATCTGAAAGTGGCAAACCCTTCTTGCGCATATTCAGTCACTCAGTGTATAGGCCCAGCATCTTGGTCACACCTGAAAATGTGTTCAACCTATTCTTCTGTTGCTCAAGCAGATAATATTTGTTTTTGTTTGGCAACTGACAGGAAAAATCCAAGTAAGCCTGGTTGATGATGCTCGGATTTCTCCCAGTTCCTCTCTTTTCAGTACTCTCATAACACACCTAAACATAAAATAGAACAACAGGAGGCAAAGGCTGCCTGTATGAGGAGAATAACTAGGTCCTAGTCCATGGTTTAGCAAATCCAGCAATGCTGGCTGTGTTTGGAAAGAGACAGAGCCAGCAACTAGACCTTTTTGGCTGCACTGGCCAATCTGAGGACTTAAATAGGGAAAAAGCTCTGAGATCTTCACATAATCCATTCTCCAAAAACTCAAAATGGTTACTTGGCAAGGCAAAATGAGAATCATCTGAATATTCCTCAGTGAAGATGTAAGGCATAAGAGAAAAAGAAGTCTATGAACAGAGAACAGAACAGCAGGCATTAGAAATAGAAAATATGAGAGCAAAAAATAGACAAAACATTATTACCATTTTTTAAGTCTGCCACACCAAAGACTGATGTCAGCCTCTGGTTTTTGGCCTTCACCTCTTCAGTTTCCTCTTTATTATTTTGTACTTCGGTTTGTGCCTCCATGGTCTCACTTAGTGCCAGCTCTGGTTTCTTGCTTCTTTCTTGATGTCCACTTCTTTGTCCCATCAACAGTATTGTTCAAGGACAGAAGAACTGCAGAGAGACACAGAAAGATCAGAAAGAGTGGGATCATCCAGAAACACAGGAGTTGTCTAGAGCATTTTCATTACGAAAAAGGTGAAATTATAAAATCATTGAATGGTTTGGGTTGGAAAGGAACCTTAAAGATGATCTAGTTTCAACCCCCTGCCATGGGCAGGGGTGTCACCCAGTAGATCAGGCTGCTGAGGGCCCCATCCAGCCCAACCTGGAATATCAATAAAATCAGTAAGACGATGGCAGCAGCATTTGGGATATTTGAATTAACATGGGTGTTGAGGCGTGCGGGCTATCGCTAAGGGAACAGAAAGGGAGTCTGATGGCAATTGCTCATCCTGTCTTCCTCTTGTGGCTAAATAAATAAATGAGCCTTCAGTTCCACAGAAACAGCTCCATCTAGCCAGGGAAATCCACACATCCCTGTTCAAAAAGATTTGGTAAATAAGATTATTAAAACTGCCCAAAAGCAGATGGGGCAAAACTCCTCTGTTTAGAAAAAGCAATGTTTTATCACGCAAAGTAGCCCAAGTATTCACAAGGCCAAGTTTCACCTTCTCTTCTGACTAGATAAGCACGTTTGGTTTCTATACTGGGCTCCTTGCAAGTGCCTGAGTCACAGCACTAATGCGGCAGTTTGGACTGTAATTAAAGACATTTAAGCACCAACATATCAGTTTCTTTTTCTGTTCCTTCAAGTGATCACAGGAAAAGCAACTATCTATGCAAGAGAACCATTATAATGCCTTGATTTTTAAGGGAGTATTCAACAGACCATTATTCTGACAGTCTCCTGCGACTCAGCTACTAAAGCAAAATAAAAATACACGAACAAAACAGCACAGTAAAAGTTCAAATGCAACTACACAAAAATGAAACTTTCTAACAGCCCACTACCAACATGCAGACAGAATCAGAAAAAAGTGGATATTCACGGGGAAGGGGGGGTTGTGGAGACCCAAAATAAATGCTCAGAAATTATTATTCTACAAACATTAAACAGCACGTAAAATCAACCTAAAGCCAAGCACTGAAAGAATGAAGAAAAGCTACTAAGAAAGGAAAATAAGCAAAATCCTGGTTCTGCCTTTCATAAAAAAAGAAAACCTTTGCTTTAAAAGCATGTTTTTGGATTAACTGTGCCTAATAGTGTCAAATATCAAAGTTACTGAAGATTCAGGCAGAGAAGCTAGAAATGGATTTTTTTCCCCGGTTATTACCTTTAAGCTTAAGTATACTTATTGCCAACTGTACTTTCGATTGTTTACTACTGAAGATTACTTTTGGTCTCTAAGGTTCACTAAATATTCACTAAGATTCACTAAATATTGTCGAATTTGCTGAGAAGTTTTATTCGGGGAAAAAAATAAACTCCAACATTCAAAGACAGATTCGAGAACATTGCTTTTTATACCCAAACCCGGTGATTAGAACGGCGACGCAGAAAAAGAGAAATTTCATCTGATTTCTCCCTTGTCAAAACAGAGCCTGAACACACACTGCCTGTCTTCCTGGAAATTATTTAACGATGCATTCAGGTTTCTGAAAGCCGAGCTGGAGTGGGAGCCCATCTCAGGCTGGTGGGTTCAGCTGGTGTAGTATCAGCCAGAAGGTAAGGGGTGCTCACAGGCAGTGGGGATGTCAAAAGAGACAGAAAGGAGAGGGGCAGGCAGTGCAGAGGTAGCTAAACAACAGCTAAGGGATGTACTGGGGATAAAGCAAACCTGCAAGACACACGTTTTGTCAGGAAAGGGAGGATTAAGAGTGGGATTAAAAATCAAGCACAGGGGTAAATGGCTTTGGGTGACTTGAGGAAAAGGTAGAAAGATCTTAGGGATCTTAAGGCAGGAAGGTGCAGGGGGATACAGGAGGATTTGTGTCTCTGCTTCTATGAAATTGTCTGCTAGTCACCACTATCAGGAATCCTGTTGCGGGAGCAGGGACACAAACAGAACTTCCCAACCCTTGGAACCGCCTCGTTTGGCTATCAGAAATACAGCCCTCCTAAGATTTGCACTTGACCTCCTTTTCCCTGCACAAATATATAAAACAAGTGGTGAGTGAGCCAAAGAACTGAGGAGCAGGCTCTCCTCCTGCCCCCCCATTTCTCCTCTTTCCCTGGAAGACCAGCGTCTTGGTTTCATGCCAGGGGAAGGACTCGGTACCTCAGTGCACGTGGCTCGGCCAAGAGAAGCGACTGCACCAGCACTGGGAAGAGAACAGGGAGCAGTGATACCCTCCTCGTACCCTCCACCTCATCATCACCTACCCTCACACTCACCCTCCCTCAGCCAGCCCAGAATCCTCCCTTTCACCCCGGCCTGCTCCACTCTCCATCTGCCCTCCCGAGACACCAGCTTCTCGTGACAAACCCCCAATTGTCTCTTCATGCCCCATACCCCTGTGCCCGATGAGGGCTCCCACCTCTGGCACTTGTCATCCCTTCCCTGTCAGCCCCTTTCCCGTCATGGGTGTCTTGGGATGCAGATGGTGCTAGGGCAGGTCGTGGGCTGCAGATGGGGAGGCCAGGTTGGATGGGGCTCTGAGCAGTCTGTTCTAGTGGAAGGTGTCCCTGCCCTCAGCAGGGGGGTTAGAACTAGAGGATCTTCAAGGTCCCTTCCAACCCAAACCATTCTGTGTTTCTGTGGTCCCCCTGAGGTGCTCCTCGAAGGGCTCCAGCAGGGACCCATCCTTAAAGGGAAGGAAGCATCTAAGAGCGCATCACCTCCACACTTCTCTGGGATGCGACTGAGACTTCCCACTTAGCTGCCAAACTACTCTCCGTTATTTCCCTCTCTTTTTTATTTCCTTCCCTCCTGACACACTGCTCCTCTGGCATCCAATCTCACAAACCAGCAAAAAGGCTTCTTACCAATTCCAGCAGCGCTTCGAGCTGGACCTCACGCTCACAGCGCACCTGCTGACAAGGGGCAGCGGGGCCTCGCACACCACATCTGCCCTCACCGCAGCGGTGCGGAGGAGCCGCTCATCCGCGGGAGAAGGAGGGCAGCGGGAGCAGCTCAGCCGCGGGGAGAAGGAGGGCGGTGGGATTCGGGAGTGCAGCGGGAGCAGAAGGGCAGCGGGAGCAGGGAGGGCAGCGGGAGCAGCTCAGCCGCGGGGAGAAGGAGGGCGGTGGGATTCGGGAGTGCAGCGGGAGCAGAAGGGCAGCGGGAGCAGGGAGTGCAGCGGGAGCAGCTCAGCCGCGGGGAGAAGGAAGGCAGCGGGATTCGGGAAAGCAGCGGGCGGAGCGGGGCGGCCCCATCGCGTCAGGCAGCAGCAGCGCCCGCCCCGCCGCACAGTTTTCATTTCCCCTTCGGTCGGGAGCGGGCACAGAAAGTGAAACTCGGAGCCGCCCTGCGCCTCCTCCAGCGGCTGCCGCGCCGCATCCCGCCTCATCCCCAGGAGAAAGGGGCCGAGGGAGGTTCGCTGCCGATTCTTTGTCCCTTAATACAGATGACTTTGCGTGTGCCTTCTGGGGCAGGCATTATGAGGCTAAACTGTCCCCACACAGTTCGTCTGCCGGCACAGGTGAGCACAGCAGGCACTCCCAGCCCTGTGTGGGGTATCTGTGTGCAGCCCCCGCGCGGCTTCGCTGAGCCGTGGGAAGGAGACAGCGCACAGAAGGCTTTCAGAGGGATTGTCTGGAGCTCATCGGAGCTTTCCGTGTGGAGAGGTCCCAGTTGCATACCCTCTGGGCAGGTAATGGGGAACTTGCTCACACTGCCTGGCTCTGTCGGAAGCAGCACAACTCGTCAGTTCTTAGCAGTCCGAGGTCGCCAGCCGAGGCAGCAGGGACAGTGAAAACTGTCCTGAATCGTCACAGGGAGGGGTGTGCACATCTGTAGGGACTTGTGAGCAGAAGAGCACAAATGACTCAGCGTCTCGGCTGTGACTGTGGCAGAGGCTCTCAGCAATACTTTAAGTTCAGTAATGTTCCCTTCCTGTTGCTGGCTTGTGTGGCGACTGCCTGATAGAAGGGAGGAAGGGAGAGAGAACCTCTAAGCCATAAATTGCCTAGAGACAGTTAAACCACCTGAGCAAAGTGCAAAAGTATCCTGGAGGTTAAACAGGAACTAGATCTGCCAAGTGCGAGTTAGTGAAGCAGCGTGCAGCTGAAACAGCTTTTGGTAATGACCCCTGTGAGAGCCCGGGCGTTCATTTAGGAGGAGTATTACGTCTTAAGAGTATTTTAAGCTTTGCCTACAGAACTCAATCATGACACGCCACTTCCAAAGCAGGTAGCAGGCAGAAATGCGAGCCCAGAAAATGGGCTCAGATGAAGGGATGGCTGAAACTGAAATGTGCAGTGTTCCGGTGCCCAAACACACTGCCTGCCGAGCACGGTGTAGTGTCGCTTTGACAAAAGCTGCCAGCTCGTGATAATTGCCACGGCACTTCTGATGTCCAAAGAGCTCCAAAAAGTGCATTGACTGCTCCAAGAGCAGGGCTCCTGATTACTGAGTGTCCTTGCAAGTAAAATAAATCGTAATGTTGATGGTCAGGATGAGATCTAAAAAGCCTTCAGGAAGTTAAGAAATCCACACCCCATGTTACGGCCCATCAGCCGAGATGAATTCCTTCATTGGTGTGAATGAGGTGTGACTGTCTCAGTACTTCGGAGAGGAGTTTGCACAACTGGGTCATTGTGCGAGGGAGGCACGACACACGGACTTATCCCACCTCGAAAGATTTGCCTTTTATCAGCCTCTTCCTTTATCTGGAAACCCACTTTGTAGCCTTAGGGGTGCACGCCCTTCTGCACCTGGGAGGCCCCTCTGCATCACTGGGGAAGCACGCAGTGATTGTTCGAGCCCTGAGCACCACCAGTCCGCTCTCTTACAGCACCTGGGCGGTTCCGGCGATGGTCGAGTGTTTGAGTGGTTGATCTCCAGCAGAGTGGCGATTCACAGCGCGCACCGTTGGACCAATTTGGTTTTCTTGGGTTAGGAACATGGGTGTAGGCTCTGCTGTACATCTCTGTACAAAAGACCGACATCAAACCCCGTCGGTTTTCCCCCATTCCATATCCCGGGAAAATCCAGTCCGGGCTTCCCCCCCCATTCCGTGTTCCGGGGAAATCCAGTCCGGGTTTTCCCCCATTCCGTGTTCCGGGCAAGTCCAGTCCGGGCTTCCCCCCCCCTTCC
>VZRV01010647.1:628079-658007 GCA_013398115.1 Falcunculus frontatus | reverse complement strand
GAAATCCAGTCCGGGTTTTCCCCCATTCTGTGTTCCGGGGAAATCCAGTCCGGGCTTCCCCCCCCCATTCCGTGTTCCGAGAAATCCAGTCCGGGTTTTCGCTGATGCCATATCCCAGGCCCGATCTGGGCGCGCTTTGCAGCCGTGTCCGCTGTAATCCCGATCGATTCTATTTTTCTTCATGTTAGCTTCAGATTGAATATGAACAGCAGCAAGGTTTGCTCGGCTTATTGAGTGAGACTCGGAGTGGGATATAATGAAATTCCTGTGTAAATCAATGTCCAGGACAGCCCCAGGTGTGGTCAGTGAGGACGAGGAGGAGCACTGGGACTGCCCCAGGGGGGGTCAGTGGGGATGAGGAGGAGCACTGGGACTGCCCCAGGGGTGGTCAGTGAGGATGAGGAGGGGCACTGGGACAGCCCCAGGGGTGGTCAGTGAGGACGAGGAGGGGCACTGGGACAGCCCCAGGTGTTGTCAGTGAGGATGAGGAGGGGCACTGGGACAGCCCCAGGGGTGGTCAGTGAGGATGAGGAGGAGCACGGGGACAGCCCCAGGGGTGGTCAGTGAGGATGAGGAGGGGCAGGCCCTGCTGAGGGCAGCTCTCAGGGGTTACCGGAGCCTCTGGAGTGGGCGATCTCCGGGGATCTCTCAAAGGACAGCAGTGAGAGCCTCTTGCAGGAGCAGGGGCACACCTGGGTGCTGCTGGAGCACTGCTCAGGATGTGCAAAGGGACGAGCCCTGTCCCACGGGGCAGCGCGGGAGAGGGAGCAGCGCACCTGAGCAGGTGGGGCAGCGCCTGCGGGTGCAGGGGGATCCTTTTTCTTTCCCTCTTTGATTTCATCTTCCCAGTCCCTGCCCAGTGCCCCCTAGTTCCCTGCCCAGTGCCCCCTAGTTCCCTGCCCAGTGCCCCCTAGTTCCCTGCCCAGTGTCCCCAGTCCCTCCCTAGTGCATCCCCTCCCCAGAAAAAAAGAGGGGTTTGATGGAAAAGAGGTTAAATTGAGGGGAAAACCTCATTTTTCATTATTGTCTGTGTTTAAATTGGAGGGGATCTCCATTCACCTGTGATTTTAAGGGTATCAGTTAAAGGAAAACTTGCCTTTTCCATGATTTAAGGTTATCAGTTGATGGGGAATTGCTATTTTTTGGTTTAAATGGAAAGGGATAACCTTTATGATGCCATTTTATGGGTTTGAGTTGAGGGAAAATGCCCCATTATCTTCATCTTAAGGTTTTAAATTGCAAGGGAATTTCTGTTTTTCTTTGCTATAAAGGGTTTAAATCGAGGAAAAATCCCCCTTTTTCCAGCATTTGAAGTATTTAAATAGAGGGGGAAAGGGCAAAAAAAGAGAGAAAAATGAAGTGGAAAATGGTGGGAAACATGAGGTTAAAAAAAGGGCAGGAAACATGAGGAAAAGGATGAGAAATGTAAGGGGGAAAGGGTGGGAAATTCGAGGTAATTAACACTCATGCATTAATTAATTGGGAATTTATGAACACTACTGTGCAACAAAGGAAAGATATTGTCTTACTTTTTGAGAGAAAATCTGGCAGAATCAGTCCCAGAAAGGAGGTTTTCAGGTCTGAAAGTTCACAGTCTTGAAAGAAAGGCAACCCAGGTATTTCTAAGAATTGTCTTACTTTTTATAGGCAGGTCCTTCCTGAAAGGAATTCTGTATTAGCATAACAAAAACATCCAGATTCTGAAATGAGCAAGGAGGATCACAAATGCGTGTAGGAGAACCTAATCAAAAAGCAAGACAATATCTCATTTGTTGCACAAAGGTGTTAATAAATTGCCAATTAATTTACGCATGAGCAATTAAGTACTTCATGTATAAGTGCCCAATTAATTTATGCATGAGTATCCAATTAAATCTGCCCTCCATGTGCCTTAGCATAGGTTCCAGGATGACTTCTTCCATGATCTTCCCAGGCACAGAGATGAGGCCAACAGGTTGGCAGTCACCAAGGTTCTCCTTTCTACCTTTTTTAACAATGGGGACCATGTTTCCCTTTTTCCAGTTACCTGGGACTTCACCTGATTGCCATGACTTTTCAAACATCCTGGAGAGTGCCACAGTAGCTGTTTGGGGATGCAGGGAATCCTGGCTTTGGCAGGTGCCTGTGTGGTGTCCCTGTTGGCTCTGTTGCTATTATGCAGGAGCAGGAAGCAGGGTTCTGCAGCTTTTTGGGATGACCCACGTTGAATGTAGTGAGTTTATCATGTGCATTAGAGCTTAGAGGCTCACATTAGTTGTGCAAGGGATAGAAAGTCTTTTTACATCACTGGGAGTTGTGGGGCATTACTACAGCTGATGATATCTTATAGAATAATTTGCCTGTCATTTATAGAATAAAAAATGTCACTATATGACCTCTCCTAAATTTATGTTTACAACACACAGAAAAGCTGACCTAATCGTTGACACATGCAGTACAGTGACACAGAGACAATTCTGTGCTCACTAGGAACAGAGTGCATTTTAAAATTACTCCCCATCATTTTCTTCTTCAAATGAGTCAGTTCCCACTTCTTCATAGTCCTTTTCCAGGGCAGCCAGGTCCTCTCGGGCCTCTGCAAACTCTCCCTCCTCCATGCCTTCACCCACGTACCAGTGCACAAAAGCTCTCTTGGCGTACATCAGGTCAAACTTGTGGTCAAGCCTTGCCCAAGCCTCAGCGATGGCCGTGGTGTTGCTCAGCATGCAGACTGCCCGCTGAACTTGGGCTAGGTCTCCACCAGGAACAACTGTAGGAGGCTGGTAGTTGATCCCAACCTGGAAACAGGAATGTGAGAGAAGGTTGCAAAAAAGCAGGAGCAGGAGGCAGTTGAAGAGCTGAAGAATGTGAGTAAAGTTGCAGATGCTGGGGTAGAGTGATGCCAGGTGGTAAATGCCATTACAAATGTCAAAGGGTGTGACACACACTCATTTTAATATCTGTACTATTCTTCTGTCTAATATACCCTGACAAGTTTGTGGCTTTCTGAACAGCTACTCAATACTAAACATGGAGTTTTACCAAGATACTGTGTAGAAACTAATACAAAAAGTTGGTTCCCAGTTGGGAGTTTTCGTTGTTGAAAGGGCCATTTGTATGACAGATACATTTCCCCTGTTAATGTCTGTATTATTGTTGAAATATGTTTCTTAACACCGTTGTGTAACCAGTGGGGAGAGGCTATATAATATTTCTAGGTTAACTAAGAGATTCCCTAATATCAGCATTTCCTTTATTAATTTTATCAGTTTTGATATTTCCTTAATTTTAGACTGTGCTTCAGAGGGAATGCTCATTGGCTATTCCAAAGGTCAGGTCTGAAATGAAAACTTCTTTAAATTTTAACCCATATACACTTCAAATTTCCACTTATTTAAATATATAGGAGCCTGTCAATGGGATGTCCAGAGGAAAAAAGGCACATTTCATATAAATGCATGCCTCTTACATTCATTGGGAAATATTTGTATTTCCCCATGTTCAGTGGGAAATACACAAGATTGAAGGTGTTAAATACAGGTTTTCTGCTAGACTGAACCTGCCTTTTAAACACTAAAGAGATGCTCGTGGCAGCCCTACTCACCTTGAAGCCTGTTGGACACCAGTCGACAAACTGGATGGTTCTCTTGGTCTTGATGGCAGCGATGGCTACATTGACATCCTTGGGGACAACGTCACCCCGGTAGAGCATGCAGCAGGCCATGTACTTGCCATGCCTTGGGTCACACTTCACCATCTGGTTGTTGGGCTCGAAGCAGGCGTTGGTGATCTCGGCCACCGAGAGCTGCTCATGGTGTGCTCTGTCGGAGGAGATGATGGGGGCGTAGGTCACCAAGGGGAAGTGGATGCGCGGGTAGGGCACCAGGTTTGTCTGGAACTCTGTCAGGTCCACGTTGAGGGCACCATCGAAGCGCAGCGAGGCCGTGATGGAGGACACGATCTGGCTGATGAGGCGGTTGAGGTTGGTGTAGGTGGGACGCTCGATGTCCAGGTTGCGGCGGCAGATGTCGTAGATGGCCTCGTTATCCACCATGAAGGCACAGTCCGAATGCTCCAGCGTGGTGTGCGTGGTCAGGATGGAATTGTAGGGTTCCACCACAGCGGTGGAGACCTGAGGGGCTGGATAGATGGCAAACTCCAGTTTGGACTTCTTTCCATAATCCACAGAGAGGCGTTCCATCAGCAAGGAGGTAAAACCAGAGCCGGTACCGCCACCAAAACTGTGGAAGATCAGGAATCCTTGCAGCCCAGAACAGGCATCAGTCTAGAAGGCAAAAGAGAAAGTGAAACAGCAAGGGCTGGAAAAGGTGAAAAAGACTTTACTATGGGAGCTTATCCTGAGCTGAAGGACTGAGCAGTCGTGGGCAATATACAGCATAGATTTCATGTCAAGTTTTCTTGGGAAAGGGCTGGTGATAATTCCAACCTTTGCTTTCCTCACTGTCTCAGCTTATGACATAGGGAGCCTTATCTGTGCAGGCCTCTCTCTCTCTGAACTTCACACTGCCCTGTTATTCTAGCTGAAACCAGCAACGTACAACTGCATAATCCTCCCTTCAATATCAGTATTGGTGCTGTAGGGCTGTGCTAATAATTAAAAATTACATATTCAAAACCACTTTACAAAAGCGCCTGGAGGCATACAGCTGGGCTTCTCTCTTCTGGACCCTGTCCAAGACATAATCTGTATGACTTGCAATCTCTTTTCTGAACCATTGGTATCATTTGCAGTTAACAAGCTGTTAGTTCTGCCCTTCTTTCTTCTGCAGAGTCCAAACTGCTGTTTCAAAACTACTGGGACTTACCAGCTTACGGACACGATCCAGCACCATATCAATGCTTTCCTTGCCAATGGTGTAGTGGCCACGGGCGTAGTTATTGGCTGCATCTTCCTTTCCAGTGATCAGCTGTTCTGGATGAAAAAGTTCCCGGAAGGTGCCAGCCCGTACTTCATCTGAAGAAGAAAGAGAAATTGTAAGAATGTTCGCCAGTGCCAAAAAATTCTGGTTGTAGTTGGCATCAATGCATGCTCTCAGTCACAGGAGGTCATGATGCCAAAGAACAGATGCTGATGGAGAAGGGGAATGTCTCCAGAGCAATTTTCCGTTGTTGCATTTGATTGATTTATGGTGCATCTTCAGTCTGACCACTTATCTTCTTGTGGACTTGTCAGTGACAAGTGCAGCCTGCATCCACAAGTCCCCAGAAAGAGTGTGAAGAAATTCAGGTGTCCCAATTTTTAGACATTCTTCTATTATTGAAGAGAAAATGTCAGGCTCCCACTTTGAATTCGAACTGGAGAAAAGCAGAATTTGAATGGCAAAAATGTCATGATAAACCAAAAAGTTAAATGTTGGTGCAAAGAGAAGTTGTACACACCACTTGTACCAGCTATTAAACTGCTGGGGATCCTCCTGTTCCTATGTTTGTAACACCTGTGACAGAATCTGGCATTCTGTGTCATAAGAAAATTAATTTCATGCTACCTAGTGGTAGCCTAAGGTACAAAGGGCTGCTTTGTGCCAGTGGAGACTGGTGGTACACCGTGGTGATGTGAGGAAAAGCAATCTCATCTCCGTTTGGCAGGTTCATTTCTGTACTGACCTACTACAGTTGGTTCCAAGTCCACCATTACAGCCCGTGGCACGTGCTTCCCGGTGGCTGTTTCGTTGAAAAATGTGGTAAAAGAGTCGTCACAGCTGAGTTTATCTTGCAGGTCCTTGAAGGTGCCATCTGGCTGAATTCCGTGCTCCAGGCAGAAAAGTTCCCAGCACGCATTTCCTATCTGGACTCCAGCCTGGCCAACATGAACAGAGATGCACTCACGCTAAGGGAAGAGAGAAGAGGCAGGGTCAGAAAAAACAGTGTACCTTATTCCTGGTGGTTATATTTTCCCAGTGTATTGCTTTTCCAAAAAAATCACTGAATTGTCACTGACAGCTGTTCCTTTGGTTGTTCAGCCCCACAACTGCAATGAAACTGCATATGCACACACCAGATACTGGGATAGTTCTTTAAAAAAATCAAGATTTGTGTGCTGTGCTCTAGAAGTATATGAAAACAGTCAGGAAAAGTTAATTCCAATTACACATGCCCCACCTTTCCTCCTGGATTGGCCCTGCTGAGGAGCACATCCCAGTTTAGTTTATTTTTACTCCTGGCTGGAACCTGACACAGCCATGTGGCATCCTTCACCCTTACGTAACCCAAGGCAGGTGATGTCTTTTGATCCTTCTACCCTCTGATAGCAGGCTAGCGTGGAAACTTGGAAGAGCTGCTTTCAGCAATATTCACCTAAGGAAATTGTTTCAGACTTTCTTGGTCGAAACAAATGTTCCTTCCAGCTCCTGAGCAGCCAATAATTTTGCATCACGGGTCCATTGCTTATCAGGCAGTGCCATTGCAGTATAGTGTGTTTATTTGCATGATTTCAAGCATTGTTTCTGTGGCAGCCAGGAAGAGAAAACTATGTAACACCAGGCTAAAGTAGGCAGGTGTCAATTGCTCTAAAATCCTGTACACTTGAAAGTACAGGAGCACGAAGGCCCTGGTGCTGGATTTCATAAGTTCACAAACAGAATTATAAAGCAAATACTTCTAGGTTATTCCCAGCAATTGTGACACTGGATGTGGCAAAAGGCGTTTTTTTGAGGAGAGAATGGTTTCAAGCATGTGGAGATTTTCATATTTGGCTTCTGCTTTGGAGCAATTAAAGCTGCCCAAGCTTTTTTTGATCCCCAGGGCCCTGTCTATACCAGGGAGTAAGAAAAATTCAGGTCATAGTACTGCACACTGGCCTGTGATTTCCTGTGCTCATCAATAATTAGCACAGTCTCTGGCACAGTTTTGGCTTAGGCCAGTTAATATTTTTCCAGACAATGCTTGGGCACCATGCAGAAAACAACTCATTGTCCAGAATGGTTTGCAGTGAGCAGCTCACTGACCACTGCCAGGCTTTGGAGAGGGAAGGAGAATTGAGATGCCCAGCTATGAAGCAGGCCTGGCTTTAAGGGCAGAGGATGGTCCTCACTCATTTTTGTTTTGTAATATTGCATTTAGAGATAACCAATGGTAGTATCAGATTTGACCAGTTAATTTTTTTTTTTAAATTAAATTCTGTAACTACTTACCTGGCAAAATCATTCTGTGACCTGAGAATGAAATGTATCCTCCTCAGAAACTAAATTTTCAGTCACAATGTGTGACCAGCAACATCTCTGGAGCAGTGTTTTCTTCACAAATTGACATATATTTGTGTTTAAGAAGCAAGTAGAATTTCAAAAGTCATCACTGCCCCAGCTAGTCATCCCCAGAAGTTCAAATGAACAGGAAAGCTCAATTTAAATCTTACATTCAATGAAATAAATTATTTCTATTCACTACTCATTTCTAAGCTGCTGACTCTGCAAATACATGTGCTCTCAAGTGTACTTGCACAACCCTGTTTTTCTCAATTGAGTTGTGCAAAAGTCTCTGAGTTATTTGAGTGACAATGGGGCTTCATAAATCAGTGTGTCACAATCTGGAGGATTACTCAGGAGACCCTGAAGGCATATTTGGGCTTAGAGAATGCAATTAATGCTGACTTTCCACAGGGCAGGCTCCTGCCTTTTCTCTGAAATTCCGGTGTGAATCTGTGAGGCTGGCAGCAAGAAAAAAAAGGGTTTTTATTCTTTTCAAACACAGCAATGAGGCCAGCTGGCTTTTGAAAAGAATATCTTTTAAAGCAAAACTACAATTACAAGTCAAGTAATACTTTACACCTAAAGAGCTGCTTTGCTCTGTCCTTCAGATCTGTAGAGGAATTGGTCTGTTTTTTCACAGATAGAACAAGCGAATGCTGCTTTAGGAAGTTAATATTGTAAATCTTCATATAGGACTACAATTGAAGACTTTTTAGACTGAGTTTTCAGCTGCACTAGTTTGAAACCGTATCTCAACCCTGCTTTTTGAGCCATTTCATCTTCTCCTACCCCAGCAGTAATTTGGAAATATTCTGCCAAAGAGAGAAGACAGCGAAAAAGAGGTTTCTGATTTTGCGTAGTAAACAGCAATAAAATATATGCCAGACTTTTCGTAGAGAAGAGAGTGGGCCTTCTTCAGCGTCACAGTAAACTGATCTTTACGTGGTATTTTAATTTGGAGCCTACTCCAAACTCATGTTTCACATCCTACCACCAGTGCACCAGGACAGGTCTAACAAAGAAACAGTAGAAAGGACCAGATCCTTCGTGAAACTAAACCTGGGACAGCTTTGACTCTTAAAAAACCCAACTAATACCTGGCTTCAGTATTTACTGCACAAAGGCAGACTTAGTCTTCCAGCTATTCCACAAACACGCTCACTTCCCTGGGTCTGGGAAGCCTGTGGAAGTATCTTGTCTGTGAGATGAGCTGGCAGAAAGCAATGTAGTTCTTCCTCTGCACCAAAATTAGACTCAGTGCTAGAGATATATTGGGGTACAAGGTGAAATGGATTTTTTCACATTCTAAGAGGTTTTGAGCGATTTCTACAAATTTATAACAAACCCCCAACACTTAAAAACAAAGGGCATTTTTTCACTTACTTAAACACATTATGTATATAAAAGGATTCATGGACTTCAGAAACACACATGCATACCCTGTATAGCTATAGACAGTATAGCCATTGGGGCTAAATTAATTTAAAACAGACACAAAGTTAAGTAACTTTTTGGTTTATTTCTAAAAAAAATTATCTCATATGAAAATGAACTGGTGTTGAGAAAACGTGGTCACAACAGAAAGTACCAAACAGCTAAGACTCCACATCTAATTTATCTTATAATTCCACTAATTAGGGACTCTCTGAAGAAAACATAATGCTTCAGGGAGATTTTCTGCACTCCTTTCCCATCTTCTTATGTGGTAAATGGTGTGTGAGATCAGGGTTCTGATAACAACAGCAGATCCCCCTGCCTTCCCTGGCCCACGGCCCTCCCGATCCCCGTGTGAGTGGTGTTCCCACATCCCCCTTACCATGGTGTCTCCGGAGGTGTCTCCTTCCCTTTGGGATCACTGGTGGCAGGTCTGTGCCGCAGCCTGGCTCTGGGCTGCAGGGCAGGAGGCACCCTGGGCCCGGCCCTTGGCACCTGCCGCTGCGCTTCAGTGTCACAGCGCGGTGGGAAGAGGTCACCCTGCTGCCTCCAGCACCCCTCCTGTGCAAATCCTCCCACACAGGCAGGGCTCACACACACCCCAGCTTTCAAACTCAGTGCAGCCAGGGCTGGCAGGGTTATTACCTTGGAGCGTGGCCATGTAACACATCATACACTGCGCTTTCTAGCACCTCAGGATTTTACATCACCTGCAAGACGCACACCATCCCAGTTCCCTGTTCTGCCAACATGGACTTCTGTAGATGAAAATCACTCCTGAATTTCAGTACAGAAGGCGTAAGAGAGCAAACGAATGGAAAAGAGAAGGATAGAAGAAAAACAAAAATACAGATCCGGAAAGTAAACATAATTACCATTCTTAAGTGTGCTCTACCAGTGCTTTTAAAGGATCTCCTGGCTTCCCTATTAACATTTCAATTTACTTCTATTGCTTCTCTTTCCATGTGCAGTCATCCAGGCTGTCAGCAGTATGGGACAGAAAGACAGAAAGAGAGAAGAAGGAAGGAAAGGAAGGAAAGGAAGAAAGGAAGGAAAGAAAGGAAGGAAAGGAGGAAAGGAAGGAAAGGAAGGANAACTGTGTTCCCTTCCGAGGGAGGGAGGGAGGGGGGGAGGGAGGGAGGAAAGAAGGAAGGGAGGAGGGGAGGGAGGAAGGAAGGAAGGAAGGAAGGAAGGAAGGAAGGAAGGAAGGAAGGAAGGATTTGATTCTTATTGCAGTGTTTGTTGCAGGACAGATCTGGAGGCACCACCCCAACATTCTGATGCCAGATTAGTGCAGTTGCCTCCACCACTTTGCTCCTTCTGCAATAGTTCAGCACTGGAAAGCAGCAGCTTCTCTCAGTACAGAAATCCTCATGTTTGCAACCCCGAGGTAACAAAAAAGAAGGCACACTTAATTGCTTGAATCTGAGTATTATGGTTCCCCAGACTTTATAAATGTACTGTTTATGATGATGTTTAATGAGTAGACATTTAAATAGACAATTCCTAAAATGTAGGTTAGTCTACTTTGACATGATGATATTAATAGATTGTTCTGCCACTGTTGTCAAGCAGCATATAAGTATCTTCTTTAACACCTATATTTTAACAGTGAGAAATAGTTCATATTGGTTTTTATAAACTCGCTTTGGTATAATCTTCATTTTGCTGCTCTTTACATAAACTTGCAAATCATTACTCTTTGATTTTGGCTGGGAAATGCTACAGAGCTTTCTGGAGCCATAATTATTTTTCTACAGAGAATTTCCATGATAATTTCCATCTGCTGCTTTGCTTAAGCTGAATCTCAGAGTTCTCCAGAAAACCATCAGATCATTGCTTTGAGACTAGGGAATAGGTTGCTCTAGTGTTCTTCTTCCACTGGAAGTGGTAACATTCCAGACAAGCTCTGGTGCTCTGGACAATCTGAAACATTAATGCTCACAGCTTCAGAGAATCAGGAAAAAGTCTCACAGCAAATACTTTGAGCAGTCCACCACCCAAAACCTCTTAGGCACACTTTGAGTCAGCACGTCAGATCTAGCAGCTACAAAATCTAAAAGAGGTCTGTGAATTACTAAATTATTTGCAACTTAGTCCTTTGCAGCATTTTCTCAGCTCTCCTCTATCCAGTGGGAGTCCACAGAGACATGCGGTAGATACGGCCTGGACCTGGATTCTTGGAAAGTAAGTTATCTTGATGGATGCTGGCATTCAACCTGTGTGGGCAGATGGTGAGTTGCCATATGAAAACTAAAGCCTTTTTCTCTAATTAAAGACAGACACATCTCTGAAAATGGCATTTTTGAATAATCTAGAACTTAGAAGTACTGTTGTACTGGTTTAACCCCAGCTGGCAACTGAGCACTGAATCAGAAGAGTAAGAGAGAACCCATAGCTTGAGAAATAGTTTAACACACAAAGCAAAAGTTGTACACACAAGCAAAGCAAACCAAGGAGTTGATTCACCACTTCCCATGGGCAGGAAGGTGTTCAGCCATAACCAGGACAGCAGGGCTCCATCACTGGCTCGGGAAGACAAACACCATCACTCTGAATGTCTTCCCCTTTCTCCTTCTTCCCCCCGCTCCATATGCTGGGCATAAATGCAGGAGATTGAAACACATCAAGAGGCAAATGAAGGACAGTCAACTGCTTTTTCTCCTCTACCAGATGTACGTCACTGCCTCCCCACAGGCTGGTTACCTAAATGACTCACCAACAGTGTCAGAATCGTGGATTATTTTAGAACATTAATGGGCCATCTTACAAAACACTGTACTCTTAATAAGTTCTTTGGTGGTCACACAAAATCCCCTTTTCCTTTTAATTTGGGAAGTGTAAGTCTTTGCATTTCCCACACATTAAAATACTTTCTTCAGTAAGTGAATGAATGTTTAAACACTTTCCTTGTGTTCGCTGTATAACTGTTTTCTGTTAGTCTGTTGCCACCTGCTGGGAGAACCAGCAGCATCTCATTTCAGGATTTCTGAAATTCCCAGCTCTAGTAAAGTACCTGTATAACACTGCTACATTGATAAAATACTGGTTTTCAAGCACTGTCCCTGAAACAGAGAGCTGTGCTATGTATTTTTACTTTTTATTTGCAGAGTTTCTCCCCTAATACAGCAAGGTCAGAACTGCAGTTATTTCTAATATAAAGATACATTCATCTAATAATGATGAATCCCAGGTACTTTATTCTTGGTAGTACTGGTCTTGGCCATCCCAAAATGCAGACTTACACTCTACCAACATCATCAGTTGATTAGATCTCATCATATTCACACTGAAGACATCCTCTATGTAATTCAAATATGCTGAAACAATGAAAAAACGTGAAACAATTCTGGAAAACTTTGATATACTTTGTAGTGTATCAATACAATAAACACCATTTTTTCATATACTCAATCACAGCACAAACAAGCAACTCTACAAAGGTAAAGCAGTAGTCACTTTATTATAAAAATTAGATACTGCAGTTTTAGTATTAATTGCAAAAAACCCCTGATAGCTTATTTCTGCCTTCTTGCACTCTCATGATGAATTAAAAACAATATAATTCTAAATCAGTAGTACTTCAATAAAGTCAAGGTTACCAACCTACACTTAAAATAAAGTTGAATATTAAAAGTCCTGGTAAATGACATTTAACAGTATTCTAAAAACTATGTATGGCCTGCTGAAACCACTGGTCCAAACCAACCTCCAAAACAGCATCTCTGCTATCTAACTAAAAATGATGCCAGAAGACTACAGCAAAAAGTGCTTATTATCTAACAGTCACTTTGATAAGAATTTGGCCTGACTTCAGAGTGAAGTTTGCCATTTCATTAACTGACTTACTGAGGACTTAACCTGAGGCCTTGCAAAGCAGGGGGGCAGAAGACTCATCCTGGTCATCTCTCGGAAGAGCTCAACTCCAGCCAGAGCTTCTGTGTTTCATTCTACCTGATTTCACATCAAGTGTTGGTTGCAGAGTTGTAACTACACTTACAGTTGGATTACAGGAACCATGTGGCAATATCAAAGGCTGCTCTTCCCTCTGTGTGCAGAGTATGGAAGAAATTACTTTCTTATATGGTGAAGCACTATGTGCTACTTAGACTGGTGTAGAGTCCTGGCAGAGACAAAAACTTTGGGGAGGGAAATGGGATTGGTTTGGGTTCTAGGCAAGGTCATTACTGCACTCATGAATAACCTGCCCAAGTTTGTCTGACAGTAATGCTGGAGTGTTTCTCTTTTTTGGGGTAATTTAAGATGAAACAGACAAGTATTTTTAGCAGAGAAGATGAGACTGTTCTCAAAGTGCCCCAATAGGGAGCAAAGCAACAGATCACACACAGTCTGAGGGTACCAAGAGGCCATCTGTGTGAAGAAAACAGGAACAGCCACCACCTTGGAGTATGGTTATTGCTAGAGACAAAGGGCACTACTGTTGTTAGACACCACACTGGGATCTACATCGGCTACTTTTTATGGGTTTGGTGTGGTCCCACCAAAAAGGCTGCTCTGACAACATTCTGTAGTTTGGGCTGACATCAGTGAGCCTACACCCTTTTGGCACAGGTGCTGGAATGACAGAGGCCAATTTGTCCCTGGCCTCTCACCTTTAACTTGTCCCCTCCAGCACACAACAGTTTGAAAGCAGTGTTTTGTTAGCTCAGTGCTCCCTCCTTGGAATGTACCTTTTGTCAATTGATGATAGATGGGTGAATGGATGGAGGAGAAATTAATGTTCTACCCCAAACCTCCAATTTCTGCCCCAAGTGGTCAGAAATAGAGTTGGTCTGGTGACAGACCTGCAGATGTACAATTTTCTTGCCACTGATCTGGGGACGGTCTTGTGATGTCAGAGAAGTATCTATTACTATAAAAATAAACTTTTGTTCTGAATGACAGAGCATTGCTAAATGACTCCCATCTAACCCAAGACTTTGGATACTGGGGACTTGGGGATCAAGTCTAGATATACAGAGAGACTTTTTGACATCTACATAAACAAAGCAAGAGGTAGGGAAAATAAAACCAAGCAACAACTTCAGTTGTTCAACTAGACAATAACATAGAATATAATTTAAAAAAATAAATCTATTTCCTGACCACCGCCACCACGTGCTTCTAAGAATGACTATGCATCAGGCAAGCACAGAGTGCTGTAATTTGCATTTAAGAAGAGTAGCTACATCACAACAATCTTTGTGGCACACCCACCTCATCTTTCTGGCTTAAATATGACTAAAATCCAGTGTGCCTGTACAAAGAGGCATCAGTCACAAGAGAAACTATGGCTTTCAAAATGCAATAGGCCTTACTTTCTCCAGTGTTTTTCTTCCATGTGCTTGTTCTAAATCCCATGCTGCAAGAACTGGGCTTTTCAGATGTCTTCAGGCAAAACAGAATATTCCCCTAAACACTGGTACTCCGTTGCCTGCTACAGTCATGCCTCCAGGAACACTATTGCATTCGTTCAGAGAGCCCAGCATTTGCAAGGATGAGAACTTCTTCCATAGTTCATAAATGGCTACACAACCCTCACTCAAGAGACACATCTAGAGCAAAGTGTTTGAAAAGGAGGATTCTTATTCAGTTGTAGATATGGAAGGAGTGGCTTTACCCTAGTGTTGGACAGGACCAAGCAAAATGTCAGGAATACTCGCTGTGGTTTCAAAATTCATCCACCACCATTCCCTGTCTGAAGAAATTCCAAGAGTCCACAGGTGGTCATCTCAGATTTCAACAGTCCCTGAAGAGCCTGGTAACATCCCCAAGACAAGGTGACACTTTTAGTGATGGAAGACATTTAGTCTCGAATTGGAGGCCTATGGATTGGAGAAAGCACAGCTGCCCAAGCCTGTCGGAAGAGCTGGACCAGTTTGTAAATGAACGGCAGTGATGTGGGAGAAGCTGCAAAGCAGAACAAAAAGCAAAACAGCTTGCATTATAAAAGGTAAAACTAACATACACTAAACATGTTAAGAAAGAACTACTCCCAACTAGAGTTAATTAAAACCTAATTCTCTTCCTTCCTTCAGTTCAGTTCTTGGATCTTTACTCGCGAGCAAGCTGCCTTCACTATTTTCCAATGGATTACTTGTAGAGTAACTGTGGAGCATCTGTCACGCAGCAGAAGGGGAAACATCCATCCTCACCACACTCCCAGGAACTCTCTGCTTTCCTGACAGTACAGCCTGTCGGGAAATCACTCATCCAGGGGACATCACCTCATACCACCACCAGCTGACTGAGGAAAAGGCTGTCTAGGACAGCTCTGCCTGCCTCTCGCAGTCTGTACCTTGTCTGCTGGAAAGAGTTTTCAGAAAAGTGGCATTTGTAGAGCTTCATCTCTCTACATGGACTGCAACTGCAAGCATTAGACACCCTAAGTTCCTAGTCACCCAGTTTTTGTGTCTCCCTGAGACATTGACACAGACCAAATGTATTAAAAACAACTCATTTCTTCTCCATAACCATAATGGAATTTTAAAAATTGGAAATCTTATTCCTGTACCTGGGTCTAATCTCACCACCACCAGGTACAGCAAAAAAGTAGCCAAGAGCATCTTCTTGTAAGGAAGTAAATAGAAGTGGTTTGACATGGACCTCAGGGCTCTACGGAGCAATGTCAACATGGTCAGGAGCTTTTGGGACAGCGCTCCTGGAAAACAAGAACAGAAAGGCTGTTAGGGCAAAATAAAGTTTAAAAACTAATCACATAGATATAGACAATAAGAAACTAAGATACTAGAAGTCTGATTGCATGAGAGTTGGGTTGGGTTTGGGTTTTTATGTAACACGGAGCAGAGAAACAGTACAATTTTGTAATACAATTCATTATACCTCTTTTTTAGGCATCTACTTTAGTGCAACATGATTTTATACCACGGTAGCGCCAGCTTCTCTCCTGGGAGAAAACATCAAATGATTTACAGTCCTGGAGAAGAAGCAGTACTTTAAATGCTAGACATGCATTGCTCTACTTGGACTCAACTGTAAATGGAAATGGAGCAAACCGTGCACAGAGCCAACAAAACATACCCTTAGAGGATTGCCAGGTAGTCTTAGTTTTCCTTTTTTACCTTAAAAAAATTCCCCAAAACCTCCACAATGCTTTTGATCCTGAACATTAACTATCATCTCCTGATGTTGGCAGAGACTAAATATACTTCGCAATTCTCAGCAAAGGTATCACTAAGTCTTTTATTTCCTGCCGTGGCACACAAGGGGACTTCCTCATGGCTTGTTTATCATGGCAGTATTCTTAATACATAGTTAATACTTGTTACCCTTCACCAATAAGGGACCAATTTGAATTGAAACTGTAAAAAAGGAGCACAAACAACAGAGGGAAAGCCCACCCAGAACAGTTTCTGTCACTGGCTCTTGCTGCTCCTCAGCAGCCGAGCGCGTCTCTTCCCGCTGAGTCCACTGACACCGGCTCTCGCAAATTGTGCCGAGGAACGCCAGCTGCTGCTCACTGTCAAACACCTCACAGCCTCGCACCAGCTCCTCCGCGCCCTCGAAGCGGCCCAGCGGCAGCAGCACGTGCACCAGGTAGAGCTCCAGCAGGGAGCCGTACTCGGGGAGGCTCTGGTTGGCGTGGTCTCTCAGCCAGCTGCTGCCAACCTCCAGCATCACCTGCGGCTCTCTCACTTTGCTGTACAACAGGATACTGAAATACAAGGCACAAGTATGAGGACACCCTAAGTCTATGTTGAAGCTGACATCGCTGACAGCTACTGCCCACAAGCAGCTCCCATGAAGGTATGAATCAGGGTCTACATCAAAGCAGAGAGAATTCTGAGGCAGACAACAGGTGCAGCTGTTGATGCTACTCTCTCACCATCACCCATTCTGTACTTGATTGCCGTGAAGCAGTCTTGCAGGCATGCTCCAGCACACACAGGTCAAGAACAGGCTTGTCCCAGATCTCACTTACACCATGCAAAGTGAAAATATCACGTAATACCCAAGCCTGGCCTGCTGTTAAACCTAACGCAAGCCCTGAGTGTATATCTGACAGCTACCGACAGAAACTCACCACAGCTCCAGAACTTTCGGAGGCAGGTGTTCAGGGGCATGGTAATACTGTAGGACCCAAGACAGAACTTCTCTCCACCGGTTCATCTCGGCCAGCGCCTGAATCCCCACAACACAAAGGGAGCATTTCACTTCTGCAAAACTGGTAAGGAACAGACACCTAAATAAGTGCTTCCTACAGCCACATTTCTTGTCACATCCCTTCCAGTGAGCTTCAGTGCAGCTCAGGTACTCAGCAATTCTCTGGCAGCTGCTTCCCCTCCTTCCCCTCTACTTGCCCCCCATAAAAAGGCCAATTCAACCCCGAGGATATGCACCGTGACTGTATCTCTGAGAGAACGAAGGGCAGGCTCCTGGGCACACCTCACTTCCCTCAAACGCACACAGATCCCTTCATATGAAACATGTTAACATCGACAGGGCTAAAAGAAACCCCAAAGCAGGGCAGGCACGGCCTGAAGTTCGAAGCCAGCCCGGCGCAGATGCGACAGCGAGCAGCTTCCCAGCGCCGCCCCGTCCCCTCCGCACGCCCGGCACCGCTCGCACCTCTCGTGGCCGGGGCCGGGTCCCAGGCTGTCGCAGCCCGCCTCACAGCGCTCCACGGCGGCGGCGAAGTCCCGGTGCAGCACCAGCAGGTCCGCCGCCTCCTCCAGCAGCGCGGCCGCCTGCGCCGGCCCCGGGGCCCAGGCGGGCGGCTCGGCCCGCATGGCGGCGGAGGCGGGAGGGCTCTCCCCGCTCTCGCACGGCTCCGGCTCCGGCTCCAGCGCCGCCACCGCCCCCGCCGGGGCCCGGCTCCGCTCCGCTCGGGCACGCACCGCAATGCCGGGATGCAGCCCCGGCCCTGCCGCCTCCCGGCAGCGGAAGGGCCGCCCCGGCCAACATCCCCCGGCCCCGCGGGCCGCCGGGACGTGTAGTCACTGCAGCGAGAGGGGATCGACGGCTGCCGGGGCTGGCGGAGAGCAACGGGGATGCTCTCGAGCATCTCTTACGAGGAAAGGCTGAGGGAGCTGGGTCTGTTCAGCCTTGAGAAGAGACGACTGAGAGGGAACCTCATTAAAGTGTATAAATACCTAAAGGGAGGTGCTAAGAAGATAAAGCCTGGCTCTGCTCGGTGGTACCAAGCAATAGGACAAGAGGTAACGGGCAGAAACTGATGCACGAGAAGTTCCAGGAGGAAGAATTGGCCAGGAGGAAGAACTCCTTTCCTGTGCGGTGACCATGCACTGAAACAGATTGCCCAGATAAGGTGTGGAGTCTCCCTTTATGGAGATATTCCAGAATCGTCTGGATGCAATCCTGTGCCGTGTGCTCTGCAATGACCCTGCTCGAGCAGGGAGGTGGGACCAGATGACACACGGTGGTCCCTTCCAGCCTAACCCCTGCTGTGCTCTGTGACTCTGCGGGGATTAGCTGTGGAAAGCGGGGTCTCGGGGGGCGCTCCGAGAGGCTGCGGCCGCAGCTGTGGTGCTGTGGTGTCGGCTGTGCCGGACCGCGGTCGGTGCCCGTCGCTGCCAAAACGCCCTTCCATCAGCTTCTCCCTCGTGTGGCTGCCGAGGGAAAGGGGCCGAGCCGGCGCTGCCCGCCTCGGCTGTTCTCCCCGCGGCCGCCGGGCGTCAGCCCAGCTCCGAGTGTGTCGCAGCCGAGCCTTCGGCTCTCTTCACCCCGGCCGGGACCCGGGAGCAAGGGCTCGGCGCGGCGCTAAAGGGAGAGCGCTCCCGCCGCTCCCGCAGCACCGCCTGCGCGGGGGATGGATGCGCTCCGCTCCCGGCCGCCTCTTCCTCCGGGCACCTCAGGCACCCCGCGCCCGCAGTTTTAAGCACATTACGCTGTTAATGGAGTTCGGGCGTAATAATAGTGTCTCCAGCAGAACCCGGCAGGCAGCGATTCACATTCTCCTTCAATTGTTATTTAAAAACAACAGGGTGTCTTGGTTACAAGGTAATTAACGGCAGTCGGTGCAAACGCTCCTCGAAAATGGATCTCTACAGGAGAGACAGGATTGATTTGTCTTGTAACCTTTCTTAACAATTGACACACTTATCTGTTCCCCTACTATGATTATTTAATTTAAAAATCAAATGGGCTAATAAAAAATATGCTAAAGAGTGAAACACAGCTTTTAAAGGGGATTTTCTATGCCATTTCAGTGTGGCGAATATTATTAAAAACTTGATCATAGCTCTCTTTTCCTAGGTAGCTGTTTCCAGGAGGCAGCACCATGCACCTGCCCCTCACGGCAGCAGCAGGAGCACTCTGCGGCAGCAGCTTTTACACAGTGGTGCACCCAAGGGGTTTATACACTGCCCTTAACTGTGGAAGAGGTTCCTGAAGGATTCGGGCTGGCTGAGGTGAAACCACTGCACAGAAACATTGCAAAAGAAAAGGCCCAGCAGCAAGCAAAGGCAGAGGGAAAGGCGCTTCAGACTTCTGTTTCGGTTGCTTGGCACTTGCAATTTGGAAAACAACATTCCTTTTTGGGAACTACAAGTCCCAAAGTGCACTGTGGGAAGAACGTGCCTCGTACCAGCTAGTGCCCAGCACAAATTCCCAAATATGGATAAGGAATCAATTTTGAAAAAGACTCACACTGGCTGGATGCTCCTCACTGAGACTCAGAAAAGGAGTGAGACAGCACAAAAACAAGGTAAGCTTGCGTTATGCAAAGATGCTGTTCAAGGATTTCTTTCATGGGGAGCAGCCAGTAATGTTCTGGCCCTTAGAAGGGCAGCCCAGCACTGCTCGGGTGATGTTTGAATTAGGTGCTGTGGTCATGGAGGCAGCTTTTGGAACGGGGCTATTGTTTCAGGTGGGGGAGTGAGCAGCAGGAGCAGCTGTGCTGTGGAGTGAGTCAGATCCTGTTTCCCTGCAGATGCTCCTTACGAATAAAGACCTGTGGGAAGATAGCGAGCTGCAACATCGATGCGGTTATGTTAGAGGCCGGGAAGGGTCAGGGAGAGGTAGGAGTTGCTCTGAACAGCACCTCTGTATGAGTTGCAGTGTATGGTTATGTAAGAAGCCAAGATGGACAAGCAGCCTTGTAATAACAATAATTATAGGTTACATTAATTTCTCTGTAAGACAAGGTAGAATGTTTTTGTACTTCACCCCTCTTCCTAGAGGGGACAGTGTGGTGCCTTGAAGGCCAAACCTCTTGCAGCTCTGTGACCTGCAAATAACACTTAGTAACAGGATTGTTTAACTTCAGGCCAGGAACAATTACCTGTTTTACTGGCAATTTGTTAACAAGCAAAATGAAATAATTCTGAAATATAATCGTCTTAGCGGAAATGAGAGATGCTTGATCTCCATTCTCAGGCATGCATGAAGCCTCGGTGGCTGACCTGGTCACAGGCAGCACCGGCTCCTGCCCCTGTTTCTCTCCCTGGCAGTCAGGCAGAGTCCTGCTGCAGCTCAGATGCTGTGCGTGGACACTCTTCTGCCGGGTGACGTCAAGTGCAGCTGGTCAGCAGCACCCGTCATCCCAGCACCCTCCTCCTGCTATGTAGGGTCATGGAGCAGCGCAGTGGGCACGGCACAGTGCTGCAAATGTAGGAGGTGCAGTCCCGCCCTGGAGGGGAGCCTGAGACTGTTTGGGCTGCTGAACCGAGCTGTCACACGGATACTTGTTGCCAAACACGAATGATGCTGTTTTTCCATCTTTCCTTCGATGTGAGCAGCTTAAATTGTCTTAAAGCTAAAAGGGCCCCTCTCGTGCTTGAACCAGCCCACATAGCACGGCAATCTATACTGCTACAGAAGCACTGGAGGAAAGTGTGTTTGCCTGTGCTCCTGGATAACAATTTCTAGTAACCAGAAAAGCTAAACAAACGTGCTGTCAGTGACAGGTAGTATGAGGGAGTGTTACGGTGGGTTTTGTGTCCTGGGTGGGATGTCCATGCCCAGCTCATTGCCTTTTATATGGAATTAAGGAGTTTTTTCCTGCAGTCGTCCTGATTTTGTATGGGAGAAGAAAAATGAGTTTCAGCGGGGCCTTGTTTGTGTGTGCATCGTCTGTGGATTTACTGGCTCCCCTCCTCCCTCTCCTGCCAGGCAGTTCGAGGAGAGTTTAGAGTTACAGGCACCTGTGACAAGGCCTCCTGAGGTAAATCGCCTCAACTATTAATCCAGATCTGACCGGCACACGGTCACAGGGCCAGAGGGCTGGCAATCAGTCTTTTTCTGTTGTCTCTTCTGTGTCAGTAGGCTGTTAATAGGAGATTAGCAGCATTAGGGAGACTTTGAGCTGGAAATGGTGAGGCCCTATGGTTTGATTTCAAGAGAAAGAAACCCTCCTACACTCGTAGAAAAACAAACAGAAGAGCTGGAAATTATAAATGGCATTATAAACACAACTGAGGAAAGTGTAGCTTCTAGGAAAGATGTGGAGCTCTGTAGTACCTCATAGCTTATCAGAAACACTTTGATAAAGCAATGAGGTCCATGGAGACCTCAGGTCCCAGTGTGCAGCGCTCTGTTCTTACCACCACATGCTTTTGTTTGACTCTGGCGAGACCATGACGTGCTGGAATCTGTAATTCGCTTGTAATTTCCATCAGCAGTAAATCCCTATTAAATATGAAGCTGGCTGGCTGCAGATCCCTTCAATTAGCCCAGATTCAGGGCTTCCCTAGCTCCTGGCAGGCGGTCTGCAGAGCCCGGGGCTGGGTGAAGGTGAACACTCCCTGGCTGTGCTTTGAACAGATGGACCATGGTGATGCTTTCTTACCTCACAGAGCATGGTGGCACAGCATCAAACCTATTTTTTGTTTCAAAAATAGACTTGGTTAGAGGAGACTCACCTGATTTTGATCCCACCTGCTGATGTTCCTAGTCAGTGTGTTTAAAAGCACTCATGTCTGGTTTTGGCTATATCCAAACCTATGTAAACAACAGGCAAGGATGGTACAAGGCAGACAAGACAACTACAGGGGCAGTCACAGCCAGAGTCCAGCTGGCGTGTCACATAACATAAAAGAGCAAATCTCGGTTTTACCATCCTCACAGATACACAAACACTGCATAAGGTGCAAACCCTGGAAACTGGGAAACTGGAAACGCAGGGTTGTGTTCACAACTTGTCAAAACTTGAGTTTTACTCAGATAATAACAAAACCTTCCTGAAACAAAGGGCAGTTTTAAGTTAAGTCCCTCTCTTTGCTTCATAATCAAACAAAATACTAGCCTTGGCAAGGCAGCTGTCAAAAAATAGCAGCAGTTACTTTGATTTAATTGTTACTGTTATAATAGTCATAATTAATGCTGGGTGGGGCATTTCATAGCTGTAAGGTGACCAATTTGGTTAGAGGCCTAAGGCATCTTCTTTTCTTCGGCTAGTTATTATCTATGAGAAAATACTAAAGTCTGTCACCACTGTGGGTCAATTACATCCTGTTTGCCTAGCACAGCATCTCTTTGCTCATCGCTTTAAAGTCACAGCCCCTCTAATAGTTAATACCTCTTCTTGAGGCCCAACCTGCCAAAATCAACTGTCATCCATTAGTCTTCATCTTTCCTCTTTTTTCAAAAGCAAGCCTTGTGCTCTCATGATGGGAGAAAGGCTTGTCGGTGTGAATCCTGGATCTATTTGTACCACAAGGCAAACGTGGTGATTTGAGAAAATGGTTCTTCTCGTTTTTAGCCTAACTTCCTGACATCTCAGTATTTCTTTTCACGATGTCTGTCAGTCATCTGTCCCTCATTCTGAATGCACATTTATTGTGATCTGTGTTAATTATCTCTACAAGCAGGCAATGCATCTTCTGCATCTTGAATTGGAAATTTCAGGGTATACTACAGAAGTTAACAAACTCTCTTGCCTCTCAGTCTGCTGGTCCTGGCTCTTGTCTGGCCAGGTCTTGTGGTGCCCACAGAAGTTGTGATGCGAGGTTGCTTTAGGAAAGCCAGCAGTGCTGCAGGATTGCATGGTAGCAGTGCTTGAGCCTTGGGAGAAATCTCCTGGGAAGGGGCTGTTTGCTGGTACAACCTTTGTGTCTTGTGTTTCATGGGGAGCATCCCGTGCGTGCCCCTCTGGCTGCGTTGGGCAGAACTCCCCTGCTTGCTGTTCGTGCTCCTGAACTCAATACAGTAATCAACGGGTAATTGCTCTGTTATGAGCCTGCATCTGAGGTTTTTTTAATGTAGTCAATGAATGTGCAGCACCTTTCTTTTGGGAGGATTTCTCCCCTCTTTCTGAAGATCTGTGCGCTGTTTCAGGGTCCTACTGGTTTGAGAGGTGTGCTTACAGTATGTGTAAGATTAATGTCTCAAGCAGTGTATTGGCCCTCATTTCCCTGACGAGCTGATGTTCTTTCCCTCTGTACCTCCCATACTTGCTGCTCCTTCTCATCTTTCTTGGCAGGACCAGGTGCAGACAAAGGTAGGCTTAGATGTCTAATTAGTTTATGTAGCCTTAGACATCCGTGGTTACTTGGCACTGGGGGAAGGGCAGCTCGAGAGGAATCCAGCCCTTGTCTCTCAGTGAGGTTTTCAGCTTTGAGAGCAGCCTGAGCCCAGGCAGACTCAAAAGGCAGGCCAAAATTTTCTAGACACATTTTTGTTCCAGATGCCTGTTCAAGGAGGAAGTTGAAAACCCAGTCTGTATTACCAAATCTGAAATAATTTCTCATTTAATGTTAGATCCAAAAAGTTTATTTCCAAAAAATGACTCAGTGTAGACAGCCTAAAAGAACTTGCTTGAAACGTTGCAGAAAAGCTACTAAGCTTTAATTAATATATTTTGGAACTACACTGTAGATGGGACAAGTTGTATTTAAAATATTTTTAGATGATCACAGTGAACTATAGGCTGTAACTCTCCTGTCTCCCACTGCGACCATCCTTCAGCAGGTGTAGCCAGGGGAATTCAGGATGGCATTCACATGGTAGGTTACTCTCACCGTGGATCAACACTGGCTCATCTGGAGAGCAGTAACACCGTGGCTGCTGTTAGTGCTTGGCAGCCCCTGTGCTGCCAGCTCAGTGGCTGCTTTTAAACCATCACTGAGACAGATTTGGACGCAGGTGGCTTCCTGGCTTTGCCCCGAAATGTTGGCAAGATCTTTTCCAGCATTTCCAGTACGAATGATGTGGTGAGGGGAATGAGGGTGTTGGGGAGCAGAGAGAGGAGGGGACAAGGGTGAGTGAGCCCAGGACAGGCAGTGTCCTCCCTGTCTGGGACACAGTCACACCCAGAGGACCTGAGCAGGGTGGGCAGCACCATGTGCCATGCACAGGTTTCATCAGTGATGCCAGACAAGGGAGGTGATGAATTAGGTTCAGAGTCAATCCCCACAGTCCAGTCAGGAGCAGCAGGACTAGCACAGAGTTCCAGCATCCACCTTGGAGATGGAGACAGGGATGCAGCTTGCACAGCTGTGATGTAGCTCAGGGCAGGGCTGGGTGCCCAGGATGGATCTTAAATGGAACCTCCCTTCCCAGGATCACTGGGCAGGATAAGAGCCCCCAGTAAGGCTGGTCAGGGTGTTTAAGGTCTATTAGTGCCACTGGTGGGGGCAGCCTGACAACGACTCCTTAAGGTGCTCCAGGGGTTTCTAAGATGATTAAGAAATACATAATGTAGTCACTATATTAATTAATAGACTTGCACAAGTGTCTTGATTTATTTAAAAAGTAAGTTTTCTGGTTAGGTACGTTTCAAGTATTGAAATTATCCTGAGTAATCTTGGATGTAAGGTTTATTGACTAGAGATTTTTTCCTATAAATTTTTTCTCTCCAAACTTCTCTTTTCATGAAACAGAGAGGATAATGTCATTGTCTTTCCTACCTGACAGAAGGCTTATTAGTTTTGTAATTTCAGTTGTATTTATGGCTTGTTCTGATATATCCAAATGAAAAGAAATGGATGAGTGTAAAGCAAAGGATCAAGGGTACACTGCAGCTGTGTACACCAGCAAAATGAAATCACTCAGGAGCAAAGTAATGGAAATGAGATTCATGTATGAACTCTGACCAGACCTTCAAGGATGGAAAACGGGGTGGATTCTGCCGGGGATTGGGAACTTAATTTTTGCTCTCGGGAACAGACAGCAGCTGCCCTTACATTGCTCATGGAATGTCTTTGTGAGTAAGAGAGCTGCATGCTGGTGTGTCAGCCTGGCACTCGGAGTGCAACCAAGTCAGGAGGGTGGAGGTCACTGTAAACACAGCAAGGTTAAGTGAAATAAGGCCATGAGGAGGTCATGGTGAATTTGAAAGGGAGAGTGGATGGACAGACGTGACTGATGATAGCTCTGGCGATTGGAAACAAAACCTTAAATAACTCAGATTTGTATTCAAGAACACTTGTCCATGTCAGGACTCTACATCCGTCTTTGTGTGTCAAATTAAGCAGCAGTTCACAGCAGTTCACATTTCCAATGCACTCTGAGCTGCTGGAACAATATGTCTATTCTGAGCTCCCCTTGCAAGGCTGTCTCATTCCAAAAGGTGTGCTCACAAGGAGAAATTCAATACTAGAAAGATAGTCGGATAATTTAAGGAGATAGAATCACTGCATGCTAAATCTCCAAAGGAGCTGACTCTCTAAATGCTCTTAGCAGGGAAGCATGCTTCGTAAATCATTACCAAAAGTTAGGCTGAGAGCATTAAAACACTTTGTATAATAAGCACGTACTTTCTGCCTCGATTTTCCAAGCCACCATGGTCTATTTTCCTAACCTTGATGCGATCAAAGCTAGTTCTCTGGTGTTGCTATTCATGTGGCAAGTGAAGATTCAGATTGGTCAGAAATAGGACAATCATGGGACTCAATCTCTAGAGCTGTCCAAATCATAGGGTTAAAAGAGGACTGTGAAGTACTTAATAGGCTGCCTACACAGTGCCCAGCAAGTCAGAGGTTAACAAAGGACCTTATTATTTAAAAAGATAATTGACGCTGAAAACAAGTCAACCATCCCACAACTAAGCCGTGGAGATCATCAGTTTCTGTGAACAATGGCTGATGATGTTCGGGATTCAGTGAGTTAAGTGGTTAATCCTATACAGAAAGCTGCATCCATAATGCACTTTAAATAGGGGAAATCCACCCAATTTGACCTCTAGAGAATTGCTTCCTGCTGTTATGCTGATGGATGTGTCTATAAATATCATGGAAGCCATCAGCAGATAAAATCTCACAGAGCTGAAAAGCCTCTCCCTATTAAATGATACATTGATCTCCACGAAGCAGCAGGAGCCTGGGTAATGAGCCTCTGAAACCAATCCCCGTGCTCTCCCAGAGTTACTGTAGCCAAAGAGAAGGAAGATCCATAAACTGTTTCCTTCTTGATTCGGTGGAAAAAATTCAAACCCCCGTATACACCCTTTCTTCCTTCTGTCCCGTCTTCTCCACAGGGCTGTTCCTTGCATTTTGTATGGGTCACTCAGGCAGCAGTTCATCAGCCTTTTGCTGCAGTTTGTTCCGAATTTGTCCTTTGTTTACATCCCCCAGAGAAAGCCTTCAGTCAGGACAGCTTGGGCACATAGCTGCCTGTGCAAGACTCTCCATCAGGTTTGTGCGCGTTCTCCAGCACAGGTACCAATGGGTGGCAGACAAACTTCAGCAACCACTTCTGTTCATCCTCACCTCCTTCTGTCACTTTTGCATTTAAAAGAGTGCTCACTGTCCTGGTTTGGTTTTATTATTATTTTTTTTAATTTATTTTTATTTATAGCTCAAAATCTTAAGGTTTTTAAGCCTGTTGTGTTATAATGCAAGGCCTGACTTGTGATTTTGTACTCCCAGAGCTGTTGGTGCTGCACACCATGGAACATGCACACACAGAGCAGCATATGGATTTTACCCCCTTCATTTGAACTCTCCAAAGTGCCCGTACAATGTCTCCATGTCTATATGTGCACACAGCTCTCAGGGCAAGCTTGCTGCCTCTCTGGTTCTTGAACTAGTTCTCCTGGGATTTAGAGATGCCAGCCGTGAAGGAGTTAACCCATGTTAAGTGGTTCTGATTTGTTCTCTGTATGTTTCTTTTCTGCACTCTCCATTTGTTTCCCTTCCTCCATTGTGTTCTCTCTTTTCTCCTCCAGTGCTGACTTACTGCAAATTCCATCATTTCTCAGCACTGGGGCCTGTGACTGGAAGTTGTGCTGGGCAAACCCCTGGACATCACCGTGGGATTTCCATGGAGAACCTGCAACTTGTGCTGTTAGCCATCTACTTCCAGAGTTATTAAGGACCAAGAAAATAAACATTAGAAGAAAGCAGGTTTTCACAGCCCCCACAAACCCACAGCTGCATACAACATGAGGGTACAGAAGGAAAGGGGATTATGAGGTTTCTTTCTGCTTAGAACGTCCTATGCTTCTCTAGCACTGATCTAGGCAAGGAAGAAAAGAACATTATAGAGACTTTATTTCTGGACTTGTCCTTTGCTGCTTCAGTGTCTTTGAGCATGAGAGTCTTTTCCTTAGGAGATTCTAGAAGGAGTTAAAATAAACTGGAACATGAGGGAAGGATCATGAGATTCACCAGCTCAGCCTGTCCCATTGGCACTCAGGGTTGAGTTCAGTGACTCAAAGAAATGGGCTCTCATTACCTCTGAAGAGCCAATGCACTCAGAGAAAAGGATTCTGCTCTGTTTTCAGCAGTATCAACAAAATTGTTTACTGAGTTCCAAAGGGTTATATTTTTGGCATCCCTGTGGCCTGTTTCGGCCTGTTGAATGTTACTTATGAGTAAGAAGGAAAGAACTTGACTTGATGCTCAATTATAAAGCAGAATTTGTAGGACTGACAGTTAAAGAAAAACAAAGCAAACACAGCATTTTGTGTATTTATCTCACAGGATCTGCAGAGACAATAACTACAGAGACAACTGGTTTCAATTGCAGGGACATGTCCTGGTTTTTAAAGCCATGTCTCTGGTCTCTCAAGACAACTGTGACTCGAGACACCCAAATTCACCACTTGTACACCTAATTGTAAATGGCCTGCTCAGAGCCACACAAGACTTGGAGGTGGGTGGGATTTCTGTCACAGACAAGCCTCTTCTTTGCCCTCAGAGGCCACATTGACCATGACTCTGCTGTAATCTGTGCTCAGCCCCTATGGCATCAGGAGAACCCTGCTTAGGCTTCCTAAAGGAAGGATGGAATTGCAGATGTTTCCAGGGCTTGTTTGGAAAACTGGTGTCCTGTAGGGAGGAGCTGTACCCACCCTTGTTTTCTGCTGTTATGCTGCATGCTGTGCATACCTGGGCAGGGGAGAGGTGCTGTGAGGCTGGAGACTGGGCCTGTGAGGTAAAAATGCTAATAAAGTGGATAATGGGGTGCAAGGTCTTTGCTTTTATGGGTCTCAGGTCCCATAAAAGTACGTGTGACAATGCCAGAAAAGCTACATTTTCTTGAAAAAGCTACAGGAGGATGGTGGTGCTGACTCCATAACTTGGGCTGGAAATAACTGCTGTGGTAGGTAGGCACTGACCACTGCCTACAAAAGGGAATATGGAAAGGGATGGGAAGAGTCCAGAAGGCAACAACAGTGCCATAAATAGTAGCCTAATTAACAATTCATACCAAGGGTTTATACCGTGCTTTACTTACTTGAAGCACTCTGCAAAACATTAGCTGATAGATCTTAATTAATCATTCAGGTAATTAAATGGAAGTGGAATGCAAATGGTTAGAGGAAGTTGGAGTACGAAGGCTTCCTGAAGTCATTAAATGATTTTGCTCCCTTTGATGGAGGAAGAATTTCTTCCTTTAGGGTTTAAATGTGCTCACCGTGTGGGTGTTATTACAGTTTTAATAACCACCTGTGTAGTTCCCTGGGATGGGAGATTACATGCAGTACAGCCAAGAGTTTCTTGTTTGTCTGAGTAACTTTGGCAGTTTTATGGGCCTAAAAAAACCAGAGAAGTATCCCCAGCTCTGTGTTTCTGGGCACAGAACAATGGCCAGCTTCAGGAGTGAATCTTGAGCCTTTGACTTCTCACCAGCAGGATGGGCTGGGAGATGGAGTACCATTACACAATGACCTATTGTTTTAACTTAAACAGTGAAAGATGAAGATGTGCTGTCATTTGATGTAGAGGAATCGCTGAAATGAGTGTGGCAGAACCCACTGAGAATGTTGCAAGTGATAGCTAATTTTTTTATGGGTTAATTCATTCCCCTGCAGTAGCAAGATAGGATTCTTTGGCAGAGAATCAGTCAGCTTGATTCCTGGCTGTGGCATATTTAGGTTTGTGTTATCACCCACTGCCCACACTTGTGTAGCATAAACTCCTGAGGGAACTTGTGAAGAGATGGTTTTCAGTCATCTGGCCTGAATCACTGCTTTGCTGATGAACCCCTTAAGCTGCTGGAAAAGACCTATTTTATGCCAGGCCAGTATAACCACAAACCAGGCATGTAGGTCTGATTTCCTGAATTAAAATACTGATTTACTGCACTGTGGCAGTTGGGTTTTCAATTTACCTGCAACCTGAGAACTCGGTATCTTAGGGCAGGTACAAACACAAGCAGTTGGTGATGCAGATAAAGCCGACAACCTCCAAGAAAGACGTGATTCTATGACTGCTAATTGCTCTGATACCTCTGCTACCTTCCTTCCAGTCTGTGTTTCCTTCTGACCTGGGTTACTGTCACTGTCAGCAGTGAAAGCTATCACAGTTCTCCTTTTTTCTCTCCCTTTTCCTCTGTCTGGTTCCCCTGGGGACAGAAGATCCTGGCAGCTGGATCTACCCCAGGCTTTTGCCTTTTGTTTTCCTGTACTTTTCTCTTGGCACAACGCAGAAGTTCGCAGTGTTGTGCTTCCACAATCACATGCTAAAATATTTGCACAGCTGTCTGATGACAGAAAAGAAGGGAAAGAGAAAATCCACTCTTCAGTTATTTGAAAAGTTAAAACAAAACAAAACAAACCCAGAAACAAACAAACAAAATTGAACATGAGTTAATCATGTAAAATCTTCAGTTTTCCCTGCTCTTGAATAACAGAATCCTCAAAATCCTCAATCACTTTGTGTGGCTCCCCCCATGTGCTTCACCTTCTTCTTCTTGTACATATAAACCCACGTTTTCATGCTTCTCTTCAAATGCCTCTGGGTTCAAACGCCCATGGGGCTCCATTGCCCACCTGTGTGCACTCACTTCATCCTGTTCCTGGTGTACAGAAGTAGGACCAACTCCTACAGGCCATAATCAGGCGTTCTCCAGGCAAATCTCTGACTGAAGTCAGTGGAAGTTTTGGCACAAGGACTGCAAAACTAATTGCATTCCTCCCCCAAGTGTGTATATATATATATATATA
>VZRV01010647.1:616671-628034 GCA_013398115.1 Falcunculus frontatus | reverse complement strand
TATATATATGTATGTATGTATGTATGTATGTATGTATGTATAGGATGGTGATGAGAGATTGGAAAATAGTGCCTAGAAAGAAAGTCCACTAATAAATGAGAAGTAGATGTGGGGAAGACCAGTTGATTGAATTATTTATAATGCAGTTACAAAATTGCTGAGTTGCTGAGCTTTCCAGAAACCCATCAATAACATGCATGACTACAGGAGCAGTTAATAGGAGTACAAACAAGCAGGAGCACAGATCTCCATGAAAATCAGGTGTGGAAATACTGTGGAAAAAAAGCCTAGCATATCCAAATCATTTAGCACAGAATATATTCTAATGTGGTGATAACTTTCCAATAGCCTTGAAAACTGGTTGTGAGTTAATTTTACCAGAAGTGCACCAGAGAATCTCAAGCAAAAACTGATCAAACGTGGGCCCATATTTTAAAAATAGAAAAACAGCACTGACACTTCCTAACAAGCCTAACTATAGATCAGAGTGAGAAAAAAATTTAAATGTGTGTTTAAAAAAAACTGGATAGTGATACTAAGAGCAAAATGAACTTTGATGTTTGAAAGAACCGATCTTTTCACATATTGTTTTTGTCAGAATTATCTAATTAGTGACTGATGGTGCTAGAGCAAATATACTGCATTAGATCCTTTGGTGCAGTGAGTGGAAGAACCTTTCAAATCTTCAGCAGCTAAAAGGAGGGGAAGTGAACAGACCAACAAGCACTTTTTCAGCTTTGACATCTCTAATTCACGTGCAGGGACTGCACTCCCACTACCAACAGCTCCCTTCCTACACACATAAACACACACTCCCTGCCTTTATCCTGCTCTGAGACCACACACAGCTCTGTCCAGCTTCTGCCCTTCTCATCAGCCTCTTCCCTCAGAAGCGTGAATGCCTCTTCTGAACTGAGGCCTCAGTTAAAGGTGTTTCCACCCTGGTCCACCAAGCTTGGGTTGGTTTTTTCAGGTTTTTTTTTAAGTCTTTCTTGCTGTCCTCAGTTGTGAGTTCCAGACAAAGCCTTCCTTTCTGTGAAGAAACTTCAGAACAAGGAATGCGGTCTGGACATTTATGGACAAAGGAACATTCAATGTTTCTGCTCCCGTTGCCTCCTAATCATCAGGAAGAATGACTGTGCTGTGTCTTTAGCACTCCAGCTCAGTTTCTGAAGCTGTCCTCCTGTGGACATACGTTTTGGGATAGCCCTCTTTTGGTTTGTGGCTGGGCCTGAAGTGTCCAGGCACAGGGATGCAGTCTCTCTGTTCTGGTCTGGATCCAGCAGACAGAATGTCATTTCCAGCCCGTTAGCCTCTGAAATGTTCTGTTTGTGCAATTAGCCTTATGAGGCAGCTGATGAGAAATGGGTGCTTATTAGCTGCTGTCATTTTTATACCCTCTTCCGTAAGTAATGGTACAGCAGCCCTCGTGATCCCATTAAATAGCTCTGACTGCGGGAGGAGAAAGCTGCAAATGGAAAAGACTTCTCGGTGCTGCAGGCCAAGCCCAGCCACCTCCTCTCCCCTGCATTCCTCTGCTGCTTTCATACTCCCTGAGAGCCCAGCATTATTCCTTCTCAGGGTTGTCTTCTTCAGGGGACAGCTTCATTCTGAATGGCTTCATGCTTCACACCCAGAGGCACCAAGTCTTTTCCACTAAGCCAAGCGTAAAAATAGCTGAGGGAAAGGGCGGGGGAGGGAGTGTCAGCAAAACAGATTTATTTAATTATATGTACCAACCAACATTTTCCTATGTAAGACTAAGTGTGCAGCTCACTTCCTGATCTTACTGCATCCTCATTTAAGGTTACTCAAGAAACAGGCAGAAAATGCCCGTGATAACTCAGACTTCTATAAGATGCCTTCATATGCTGAGTAACCTCACATCTGTGTGGAACTGGATCCTAGGTCTGGGTGTACCAATAACTAATTTTGAACAAGGCACTGCACTAAGGCACCATGCAGGGAGGGTGTCTGTGTGTGTGGGTGTGTGGGGGTGCGATGCTGTTAAATCCAGCACCTGTAATCAAAAGGCTCCAGGCTCCCTTAGGCTGGGCCTAGATGGATTTTCCTACTTTACAGAGATACCCTGCCCTGCCAAGCCTAGTGGCATTGTCATGGCCATCGCTGTGTTTGGTGATGTTCTCCAAGTCCCACATTTGAAGAATCCTGTAAACATAGGAGAAATGGAAGGTTTTTTCTAAATCAAATTAAATTCTAATCCTCATAGTATGTTGGAGAAAAGCTGGAAAACTCAGTCTGAAGGCAGAGGCAAAGATAAGTAAAAAGATTAGAATTTTTACTGCTTTTAATGCTTGAGGTTTTTTTTTTAGCCTGCTCACAGCTTTTATAATCCAGTTCAATTCTTTCTAGCCCTTCTGGCTGATACTGCTGTTCTTACCTAGTCCCATCTCTGCTGCTGCAGCTTATAGTGGAGCAAAAAGGTACTAAAACCCCTTGTCATGATGGAATCTTTAATGTCTGGATTTTGGCACTTGGAGGCTTGTCCCTACCTAGCAAGTTGAGATGAGCCACTGTCACAGATTGCCCAAACAACCTGGGTTGAAAGTGAGGACAGGAAAGTTAGTTAAGAAAGCAGATGTATGGGTTTTACTTCTGTGTGTTTGTTTTTCGTCCACACCGCCTATGAGCACACAGAGCTGTGTTTGTTACTGGCGTCCTGAGAGAGGAAATCCATTACCTTAAAAGAAGCACTTGGCTTTAAGAGAGAATAATAAGGAAAGCAACAAAGAACCATTAGCAACATTTTATAAAGAAGATGAGATAAATTGTCTGTCTCATAAACAAGTGGTATTATTTAACTATCCAAGGAATTGCTTTCCAAAACAAGGCTGAATTGTTCATTGTCCAGCAAAATAACGCCTGCCTCTGCAGTCTTGGCTGCTTTTCTGACTACAGCCCGGAGTCTGTAGGTCTCCACTGTGGTGGACTGTCCTGCCTAACATTACTGCTAATGTTTATGTCAATGTTGTAATAAAAAATAAGTAAAAACCAGCGATATTAAGGCTCGGAAATGACAGTGCCAAGACTTTTCAGTTGAGGGGACAGGAACAAAGGAATTCTGCCGGCCCTGAGCTTCCCCGTAGCTGTAACAGGGCCTCCCAGACACACTTGTGCTCGGTCGTGTTGGCAGAGAAACACTTGGCAGAGAAATCCCCTATTGCTGTCTCAACTGCTCATTCACCTGCTCACAGAGACAAGATTATATCGCGCCGTTCCAGCACTTCTTCAAACACTGGTGAGCGTGTGCTCATGTTCAGATATTTACCAGAACAAGGTTTCTTTTTTCCTCTTTTCACAAGCCATGGCATTTCCCAGGGGAAGCCAGTGGCTCTCTTGGGGTTATGCCAGCTTTCCTATACCACAGAAGCAAGATTTAAGATGCTGTAGAGCTCCGTGAGGGGAGTAACCAAGGCGGGAGGGGGATGTATGGGGAGTGTGAGGGAAATACCTTTCGTATAAAACAGCCTTTTTTTAAGAAATGTGTGGATTACCCAGGTCAGAGGAATCCTCGAAGGAGGAGGCAATGCATCCATTCGGTGCTCCCATTGCCGCTCCCTTAGCAAGCCACAGGGGACCACTGCTCCGTTACTGTGGCAACAGTGACGACTTGGCAGCCAGACCCATCATCACACAGCCTCCTCGAGACTCTGCGAGATGCTTTGGCAAAGACTTACACAAGGAGATTTGCATCTGCAATCCCATTTCTTTTAAATTTTGGCTTTACCTCGCGAGCCTAGAGAGGGAGAAAATTGCTGGAAGGAGCCCTCCAAAGAGAAATCCGTGTGGAGGCAGGGCACGAGGAGTGGCCAGGGGGCTCTAATTTAGGTGTCTGCCCCTGCAGAGGCGGGCGAGCTGTGAGCACCTGTCGGGGAGGAGTTGACTCGGGTGAGAAGAAGGTCATTCCCGCAGCCTCGCTCTGTGAGTACTGACCCAGCCAGCCTCTCCTACCTTCTGCTGCAAATGTTATTTATTGTTTGTCATTGACTAGTAAATTCTGGGGTTTCTCGTGTCTAAGGGGAGGAATTTTCTTTTGTGCTAGCTCTAGGCTTCATGAAAAATCTGTGAATGCACTACTGATGGCTTTTTGTCCGAGGCATGAATTCCTGCAGGAGCTGCAGCCTTGCCATTAGCAGCAGGTTTCTTGCAGGAAGCTCGATGAGATCTGCAGGGCAGGATCTGCAGTTTGCAGTGAGCACTGCACAATCTCTACCTTAACACCGGGTTTTGTGCTCTAGCCAGCTGATATGGTCCTATATCAGCTTTTCCATTTAATTCACAATTCTTTGTTGTACAAGCTGACTTATTTGTTTTTGTTGAGATTAAGAATTTAAGCAGTAAGTAAATCAAGTGCTTGAACAGGTGCAGAAAGAGTATTTGCCCTGTGTAGGATAGAGTTACAAGCAATTTCATTCTGATGAGACAAACAGATGCTCCAGATAAACTGCTGATAAAAGGAATTATTATACTGGCAAAGATCCACCACGTTCCCCCGTAGCACATGGGTATCATAGTCAAATACACAGATAGGAGCCATGGGTGACATTAACCTAGCATGGCTAACAATAGGCATCTATAAATGTAGTCATGTTACTGAGCAGTCTGATCATCAGTTTTAAATCATGTCCTGAAAAATATTAATGAAACTTAGACATCTGTGAAAAGAATACGCTGCTTTGTAAAGAAAGTAACGCATTGCAAAAAAAAATCATAAGGAATTATAAGGGAAAAAAAATCAAAGGTTGTACACCATAGATGTGAAATCCTGATCAACCTGCAGCCTGCTCACATGAAAGCCCAGGAGATTTTTTTTTCTCCAAATGAATTTGGTGCTTGTTCTGTTCCTTAATCAGACGGCAGCACTGGGGCATCTCTGGCTGTAATCTCATTAAGACTATTAGGCTGTGATTGTGCTTGTGGTCTGTCGCTGGCATGCCTTTAGGCAGACAAATGATCCTCGGAGCTCTCACAGTTGAGGAGATGGGGGTACGTTGTTTCTCATGAGGTTTGAAAATCCTGCATCCTCCACTTTGGAAAGGCGCTGTTTGCAGAGCAGCCGGGAAGGCAAACAGGGACAGGTCCACTCAGCCCAGGCACACAAGGGCAGTCTGTGAGCACAGCTTCTGTTCGTGTGCTGGGAGTCACGTGTGGGGGGGGCCCCTGCACAATAAGGGCACAGCACACTCCCCTCGGTGTGTAAATAGCATAAAGCTGTGCCTGTGCGAGTGCTGGCATGACAGGCTGGGCTACTACAGAGAAAAAACAGAAGTCAGAAACTAATTATGTGTTCCTTTTTTCCATCCCCAGAACCAGTCCTGTGTTCTGCTTTGTCCTGCCTGTTACAGCTAACACAAGTGTAGTAGCTTTTGTTTATTGGCCCCTTTGACCACACTGAAAAAAATATTTTGATGATATTTCTGGAGTCAGATGCAACTCCTTTCATTCAATTTTAGCCCATTACTCTTCATTATGATTCCAGAGGACACCATAAATACCTCTTGTTCCTCTTCCTCACCCGTGCATCACTCAAATATTAGTCGATAGTTCTGTTCCTCGGCAGCAGTGGAGTTTCAGTGCTTGTGGACGCCCGTAGATTTGCAGCCCCCTGTGTGACCCCTGCACATGTGGATCTCCTGCACACAAACCCGCAGCGGCTGATGTCATTCGCGCATGAGCCTTGGGAAGCAGCCTGCTGAATGAGTGCCAGTGTACCACACAGTTCATAAATATGTAAAAGTAATGGGCCCTATCCCAACAAGCTCAGATTCAGAAACGTTTAGCAGATGTCCTGGCTGTGGGGGAGGAAAACAGGAGATGAATAACTACAATACTGCAATAGCAAATACTTTGTTGATGAAACTGCGCAAAAATTAGATTGACAAACACACCCTTACCAGGACTTTGACCTATCCATAAAACAACATCAACATGTTTTATTAATAGTAGTTCCACATTCTCAAATCAATAAAGTGACCTCATCGATTTACTTTTCCCTTTTTATTAATACTTCTCTAAACAGTGATGAATTTGAATTGAACATAGGTAGAATCTTTTTTACGGCTTGTCAAAGAACAGTCCCAGTAGTTCTAGTAAAGCAATAAGCTTCTCAACCAGGACAACACAGCCTTTTGCTGAAGAGAACCTAGCCATGGTTAAAAGTTTGAAGAAAACTTCAAATCTGTTTGAGATTTGGGGCTGTCAGTTATTTTTAGACAACACCACAAGAGGGATGGTCTGTCCACTTCATGAAAGGAGTAAAAAGCTGTTGCTTTAAAAACAAGCATAGAAAACATAGCTCAGGCTCTCCCGTAATCCAAACTCCAAACAGTAAACATGCCTTTTGCATGCCTGAATGCATGCTACATGGAGTAAACCAATCTCAGCTTTACAGGCAGCTCTTGTGGGGAACATGTATAGCCCCAATTAGATGAAGAACCAATGAAGTGTCTCAATGATGACCTTGCAGGAGATACCATTACATTTCACCAAGGTACATTTGAATCCATTCCCTTTGGTCCTTCTCGGGGACTGTCTGAGTACAGGAAATGCTGTACTTGGGATTTTTTGGTTAATGTATTAATAGTAGGCCAGCAGTCTAGTAGTACTTCATCTGGGTATGGTCTTCTTGCATATCTGTATCTTCTTCCTTGACAAGCACATGTCTTACTGCTTTGGATGATCTCGCACCTCTTTACACACTTGAACTGTTGTTCCTAAATCATGAAGTGAAACTCAGCTGGGCTACTCTTCCCAGCCCTTAGCATAATGTACCATTTTGGGAGGGAGTTCTCTGCACTTGTGTAGCCTTTGACTTGGGTTAATTCTACTTAAAACTTTACAGTATACTGAAGTGAAAGTTGTGTGTTTCTCATCAGCTTCTTGTATGCCCACGGTCCTGAGTCATAGCAGAAAACCCAGCTGCAACTTTATATTTTACTGCTTGGCAAAATCTGTGAGCAGTGCAATTGTCTGCAGTGTGTATGCACAGACCCAGAGCCTCCCTTATTCTTAAAACAGTTCCAAATGCTAAAGTCTATACTGAACATTCAGCAGATTTGCATGTGGCCCCAGAGAAACCTTCCTTATTAGTTCCTATCGAACACTTATCTTTTCAGTGTGAAGCGTTAGAAACGTTTATCTACGTGATCAAAACTCACTGGCTCTGATGGGCTGGCTTTTTATTTTCCTTTTTAACTGCAGAAGTTTTTCCCTACAGTTTCTACTTAGTGAGCCGAGAGATAGTTTTTTTTCCAGTGAATTAGACTTGTATTTGTTTTCTTGCAAACAAACACCACCAGCAATTCATTTGAAACTCAGCTCCCACCTCAGCACACAACATCAGTCCGGATTAGGGTGTGCATGTGTGTTCAGAGGTGGTGGAAGGGGTTGAATACATCATTTCATAAATATTACAGCTATTCAAATGTCTCAGCAGTGAATAATCACTTGCATCAGGAGAATGCTGGGTGCTTGGTGACTTCTGCCCTGCATCTGAACCACAGATTGAACACTTGTGTTCTTGCTTAAGAAGTCAGTGCTCCAGAACTGGACAACTCTTCCTGCTAACAGCTGCAGAAGACAGCAAATTTTAAGACCTCTGTAGACTAGACTAGTCCTTCAGTTTCTTCTGAAAACAGTTCTTTTGGAAGCTCTTCGTATACAGATTACTTTTACATTAAAAAAAATGGGTTTAGCTGTCCAAGTAAGTGTGAGCATGGGAAAACAAGACTATAACTCATCAAGATCCCAATTCAGCTGCTTACAGCAGATGGCAATTCAAATACAGTTACTTTTAGCAGAAATACTTGTACACAGGAGAAAAGGGTTCCTCTTAATGGAGAGCATCTCGGGGGCTTCAGTGGCAGTTTGGTTTCATGTTGTGGCCTTGACTTTTACAAATATTGCCACGTATGTGGGAAGCAAAAAAACAGAACAAAACAAAATCCTCTGTCATTGTAAACGTCAGAGTAAAATGTATAAACAGGAGGGGTGACTGCAGGACACACCAAGTGCTCCTTCCATTCTGCATCATACTGATAAGGGCTCAACTGGGAACACGCTGTATGCTGTTCCTGCACAGAGAAATTCAGGAAAGACATGGATTAAAGTGAGAGCCACCAAAGGGGAACACCATGAATCAACAGAGCCCCAGGCAATCTAAACTAGGAGGACAGGCAAGAAGAAATGGGAGTTTTAGGTCTGGGGAATGTAATAAGTGACATGAGAAATCTTCATGGATCTAAAAGGCTGTTGCAGGAGCAAGAGGAACAAATGTTTTCCATGTCTCTATTGGATAGGATGAGAAGTACATGTAAATTATGGTAAAAGAGATCCAGGTTGATCATTAGGGGAAACTTTCTAAAGGCAAAAAGAGTGAATCATGAGAAAAGAACATCTTTCCTGGATAGACTCTGGTGTCTGCACTGGGGAGGTCTTTAAGAGGTAAAACAGATGGGACAGAGATGCTTTCACAGGGATGGAGTTAGATGACCTGTCAGTATCCCTTCCAGTGCTGTAATTTGGTGATCAGCTCTTAATTTGAAAATCCACTTGCTGTGTTTTCACTTCCTATTTCCAGATGTGGGGACTCTGCTCTGGGACAGTATGCTTCCAGTGGAACTTGCTGCTCTTGGTTTAAAGAGATTACAAATTCCCACAGGAGCATGCACCTGGCAAGTCCTGAACCTTGGAAGGTTGTCAAAATAGAATTTAAGATTCCTTGGCTATTTTTACTGTGAAAATAACTTTGATTTCATAGAGATACCAAAAACTTTCTTGAATTTTCTTCTGTAACTTGCCTTCCCTGTTATATTTCTTGTCTGACTGGGAGCAACACCTGGGCCTTATGAGCCTTCAATAATTTCTTTTAGAAGACATAAAAATGTCAGGCCTTATTTTTCTATATAGACTTTTGAAAGTGGGACACTGTGCCATACTCTGATTTTACGTCGAGTGGTATCAGCTCACCACCTTTAAAAAGCTCAATCTGGAACCACAATATTTGTCCCTGGGTTGGTTTGGAACTGCTTCCTCAACAGCCTCTCTGCTTACTAGTGGTCACTTCTAGAGTGCCAACACCCAGTTTTACAATGCCTGCAGGCACGAATTCACAGGGAATCAATCACTGCCTGGCTGGGGCGAGGTGACTGTTCCCTAGCCCAGTGCAAACCAGCGGTTCTGTGGTTTGCAAGATACCGGTGCTGGGATTGCCTTGCACATCACCAGCCTGGAACATCAGGCTTCTGCTAAGCTGCGATGCAGGATTTCAGCTGTCTTAGCTTGTTTTTATATTGCAAAATAGCCCATTTTGTACTGATGTTGCAGTTTTTGTGAGCGTGCTTTATTAGCCTAAAGTTCTGTACAGTACTGCCTGCCACCCTCCTCCCACTCTGAACACCACGTGCACGCAGTGACAAGGGACGTGCAGAGGCAGTATAGTCCTTTGTTTTTGCTTCAGTTCTACTTGTTTAAACCCTTCCTCTTACAGCGCATTGTGAAAACTTCTCTGGGAATCCAGCAGCATAATGATGCAAATAACCCTGTCATATGACTAAGCCTCTCTGGTGCTGGATTCCAAAATATCGAGCCAAGACATACAAGTCTTGCTGTGGATGCCATAGGCAGCCTCATGCTAGAGTGCAGATGGCTCTTCAGTTCCCTAATGGGAATTGTTTGGGTCCTTATTAGCACTTTACAAAGATTACTGTTAAACTTGCCAGCTCTCCTCCTGACTGTTCAGAGTGCTCAGCCAGTAATCGCTGCAAACACTGTTCGGGAGTTGGGAGAGCTGGGCCTTGGGAGAGCGTTTTGAAACATCTCCTGTATCTCTGTATGCGAACCCACTCCTCCGTCTGCTTTAATATTTCAATAATTAACACACCCCCAACCTGCATCTTTGCAGAGGAGGACACCTGCACATATTGGTTTTGAACAGACAATGGAAGCTGCTGCCTCCCCTGCAAAGAGCTGCTCTGTCGGTGACCTTCAGTGACTTCCAAGGGGGAATATCCCCTGTCTGGAGCTCTTGCCACCCTTTGGTACTTGTACGGGCATGACTTTGTGCATCTGCTCAGGTGAGGACAGGTGTCCTTGCCAGATTTTCCAACACATAAGCTCAATCAGCAGGCTGAGGCTCTCCAGTGATTGCAACCAGTAGCTCTAATTTCTCTGCTCATGGAAACTCCATCAGTAAACAGGGTGGGTTGAGCCAAGTTTAGATCAGCTGAAGGCTTTCCTCCATCTGTTCTCATACATGGATATAGATAGTGAATTGGGAATTGTGCACTTCTGGCTGATATTTGTCATAGTGTAGTAAGAATTTGCTCAGCCATATCATTAACTCATTTTATACATCTCCAATGAATGATATCTGCTTGGTGTTTTATCATGTGTTATTACAATACCTGACTGCTTTTCATGCCAAAACCTCTAACATGCTATGGAGATCAAAACTTCTCTTCAGGTAGGGTTGGAAGGCTTTGTAGGACATTTCTGGTTCCTCTCAGTGCCTTCTTGAAGACCAGGGCTGGCTCATTTCCCTGTCCAGCCCTTACCAACACTGTCACCTCAGTGTAACCTGAGGGATTACTCAATATTTGGGGCTCCCAAGCCGACTTGATTAGCAGGAGACAAGGATGATAGCAGCAGCATCCACCTGCTGCAACGCTCCTCATCTTCCTGAGGGCAGGGCAAGGAGCCTATTCCCGAGCGCATCAGGATCCAAACGGGACGAGTTGCAATGACCACCACTGCGAGCTTCTCCCCAGCCACCCCCGACCCACAAATATCTTCCGACTTTTCTCATGACGACTTTACAAGCGGCTCCGGGGCCGCTTTTAGATCTGATTTATTTGCTGCCTTCCTCCCGCCGGTTCCTTCGGTGCCATCTCTCGGCTCCATCAGCGGCTTCTGTGTCCCGCGGCACGGTGCGCGCTCCCGGGGCACGGCGCGCGCTCCCGCCCGGGGGCGCTTTAAACGGTCGCTGCCTCGCCCCGCCCCTTCTTTTGATCTCCGCCAATCCCTGCCCGGCCTGTTGCAGTTCGAGCGGTGGGAGCGTACCACTGCCACAGGGGGCGGGGGAGGAGCGAGAGCGCGGAGGGGCCGTGTGGGGAGAACCGCGTGGGGAACGGTGCTCGTTCTCCGCCACACCTGTTGCTTTCCCGTTGCCTTCGCTCTCTTCCCCTTGTCCCCCCTCTTTACCGCGTGCCCAGCAGCTGTGGAGCCGCCGCTTCCATCCGCCCCTCCCCTTTTCCCGGTGCGCCGCTCGAAGGGACGGGCGGGGAGGGGGCTTTGCCCGGGCGGTGGGCGGGGCAGCGGCAGCGCGAGCTGCCAAGGTGCGCGCG
>VZRV01010647.1:571648-616333 GCA_013398115.1 Falcunculus frontatus | reverse complement strand
GGCGGAGGGCGCGGTGCGGCTCTGCCCGCGCTGCCGGAGCTCGGCCTTATCGCCGAGAGCGCCGTGCGGGTGCCTCGCACCGCCCGTGAACCGCGGCCGTGGCCGCCACAGGGTCATAAAGTGCTGCCGGTGCTTCCGTCACACGGAGCTTTAGGCACCCCTACGTGAAGCATGGCATAAACCGGCCGCAGTTCACACAGGCTGCTGCTTGTCTTGCCTTAGCCTTTTTATTGTCGTTCTAGACAAATTCAGTACGAGGGGTTATAATACTTGTGCCTCTGTTCCTTTATTTACTGTGTTATGGTTCATTCTTAATCTCTGCAGGCTGTTGTCCTAAGATGTATTTAAGGGTGTTTAGTGCTTAACAAGGGTGGCTGCTTCTAAACATAGGTTTTCTTCTTGTATAATAATAAAAACCTGCTTATCCATTCACTGCAATGACTTAATTCCATATTCTGAAGAAGTCATCTCTTACCTCATGCAGTGATCCATTTAAGGTTAGTGCTCTGGAGCACTTGGAAAGGATTCCTCCATCTCGACAAAAGTTACGGTTAAGTCTGACAGGACAAAAAATTCTGCTTCCTTTGTTGGTCCTGTTGTGCTGCTTTGAAAGTTGAACAAAATGAAGCATCTATGGGAAATCTTTGAGTGTTGGGCTCAAAATTGGCGTTCTTGGTTATTCTGCACTTTAAATGAACTTTGTCTGTGCTGGTGCAGTGGACTTAGGGGAAGCTGAGCAAATAAATGGCCTCTCACTGGACAAGTTGAATATACAGAAACTGATTATCCATTAGGCTCCTTTTAGCTAGAAACTGAAAGATACAAGGTAACTGAGCTTTGAAGAATATAATAAACGAGATTTTCTTTGTGTAACCATGCACTTGCTTGAAATAGAGTACTCTTACCAATAGTTATGCTAATACCTCTTTCTCTATTTCTTATAACGTACTTATTCTATTTATTTCTCACTGTCACATTTTCAGTACTTGTGTTTGGGTTGGTTGCACTGCAGGGATAAGTTCAGTAAAAATAACTCACTGCATGGGAATTAAGTTCTTCAGTCATGGGAATATTTCTGCTGGTCTGAGAGTCTGTGAAAGCTTACTTGGACAAAACTAGATTTAGAGTTAGATTGAAGTTGGCAGTGCCCCTTTAAACCAGCCAAAAGTCCACTGCATGTTCGTCTGCAGCTGCAAGAGTCACACTGCAGTTAAGAAAAGAGATATTTAGCTTGTAGCTTGCTGAAATACTTGTGTCTAAGTGGATGGCTTAACTAGGTATGCTGGACTTCTATTCATTCATGTCTTAAATTACAGTTGGAAGGCACACCTTACAGCTAATTGGTGATGTTGGTAGTACTGTAATTATTAAATTAATGGACGGGCAACTCCTCTTAAATGTTACAGGACAACCATAATAACTTTTCTTTTACCAGTTATTTCTAAGTATTTGTGCAGAAGAAATAGCTAATAGTTATGCTGCTGCTGAATTACATGTATCTCAGTTTCAGTATTCAATAAATTTGAATACAAATCCTGTTTCCGACTATCCTGTGTATTAAGAAAGGATCTGTAAATAGTATGTAACTGTATATTCCTGGTCTAAACCTAAACACAGCTGGTTGAGGTCAGGATGACATTTTGTTCTTTCTTGCCTCTCCGGGTTTCAAATATCCTGCAAACATGCCTGACATGAGAAATCTCAGTTATTTTGCAGGTGCAGGTCTCTTGATAAAGGCCCCAGCACTGTTAGTTTGCCATGAGTGAACCTGAATTACTGTTGTACACATGGTAATGCAGAGCTGATGACACTTCTCAGAGAAAGTTGAGGCAGAAATGGTCCTTACTTGGATCTGTTCCTCTTTTCCTGCGGGATTTCAGAACGACTTCTCGGTCACTTAAGTAATCCGTGGATGGATTAGGGTTTTTTTTCTCCTTTGCAAACACAGGGGCTGTCCTGCTGGTGTAATCTTAGAGTAGCATTCAGGGTAGCTCCAGGTGAAGGGAGAGCTGTCCGTGCTGCTGCTGTCTGTCCTTGGCAGAGGCAGGGAACTCCCACTCCGACTGTGTCAGGGGAAACTGCCCACGAAAGCAACAGCAGAGCCCGTATGTGCTGTCGCAGCCTGATGGTTTAGGAATCTTTTCTCTGCCAGCTGATCCATGTCTTAACAGCCTGGAGTAAGAAGAAACGCCACAAGTCTGCGTAGCTGTGGCTCACCTGCTGTGTGCAGGGTCCTCACACAGGAGCAGGTGCAGGAGCAAAGCACACATGTGCCTTGGGGGCTGCCCTTACACACGTGTGCTGTTAATACACGGTGCTAAGTGCAGCTTTCCCCGGGTACTCTGTTGCTGAGATACCCGTGATGTGGATGTCCTGGAAGGTTTCCTGGGTGAGTGCTTTTACTGCAGCAGATCCTCACGATAACCTCATCCTTCATCCAAAAAGGGGAGGAGGGAACAGTTCCCGCTGGTCGGTCCAACGAAGGGGGATTTTACACGAGCTCCCCTGGGGAGCTATGCTTGCTCTTAGGTCTTTTCTTAGGTCTCCCAGCAGCCCTGGAGACTAGAACTGACCTGACCCTTGCAACTATAGCAGGATGTAACCGAGATGTCAGCCCCAGGGATGCTGCTTATAATTAGAGAGGTGGAAATAAAGTAGCAGCAATGCCAAGCTGCTATTTGGAAATGATGTGATGAGATACAAGAGGTAGGCACTGTTTGTTTACTAGGAGGGGAGCCCAAAACCGTGGAGACAGAGCAAGAGGTAAGCTAGCATAGGAACATCAACTCACCACCCTTTCCTTCCTTTTTCTCCTCCTCTCTCCCCCAGCTGAATGGCATCTCACTGTTGTAATTGCACAAAGGAGAGGGAGAAAGGGAAAAGTGATCTAGGAGAACTCAGGAATGTAGACACGCCATGGAATGAGATCTGCACATAGATGGTGTTTGTGAATGGTGTGGAAACATTTGGATTTCAGCTGAGGCATACGGTGAATTCAATTTCAATAAATTATTTGTTGTCTGTCCCTATGGATTCCTTCTAATGTTGAGGTAGTTGGAATATGGATTAATGAGTTGATAAATGCTTTAACAGCATTTGGTTTCTTTGTGATAACAGTAAACAGACATGGCTCTTTTCATTCTGCCTGTGTTGTATCTTGGTTTGAAGAGGCACTGTGATACTCTTATGTATGGCGTGGCTTGTGATAGAAATGGAGTGCCCAGATATGGGAAACAATTTAAGGAAGGGGAGGTTGCTCACCTGTGTGGGCAGCCTGTCTTCTGATACCCCTCTTTTTTTTTTCTCCTTTGAAAGTTCAATCAAGCAGCAATTATTTGCCTTGGTACCAAGAGGAAACGGAAGGATGTTTTTCTTTCTTTTTTTTTTTAGATATTGAAATTTACTCCATTCAAAAGTATTCCGTAAGACTAGGAAAGGAAATGCAAATTCTTGTTTTTCCTAGACAGCAGTAAATTAACAATAGAATTATTTCAGCTTCAGGAAAGAGGAATGTATTTCATCCCACACTTCCTAAGGGAATTCATAACTTTTCTGCTGAAGGTGGGCAGTAGCAGCATAGTTTTTTTGCTGAAGACACAAACTTGATTGCTGTGATAGAGATCAACTCTTCTGAACCTGTAGGTTTTGCAATAGATAACATAAGAAACTGCCTTTCATTTTTGAGAAGGGACACTGAAGAAAGCTATGGAAATTGTGAGGAAAAACTTTTTACTACATTCCTGTCTCTCTCAGCCTGTCATCTCTTTCTTCTCAGATCTTTATCCTTGTTACATGTTAACCTTTTTCATTCTTTCTCCACAGAGTCTTTGAGATATGATCTTTTGTGTCTAGCCACATGGTTAAAACTAGTCTAGGCTGCCCTTGCTTTGTCTGGATTTCTTCTTGACATTCAACTGTTCAAAACAATGACCATTTTTACTGAAAATCATTCCTATGTGGAGTTCTACAGCTACAGGCATAAGCTAATTTTCTTGGCCCTTTTCTACTGTCATCTGGAGTGAAATGCTGTGGAGCACTTGATGTGTAGTCCCACCTGGTAATGCTGCTTGCTTTGAGGTATTCAGTAAAGCCTTGCTGTGGCCTTTCTTTGCTGAAGGAGGAGTGGCAGATAGATGTTTTTCAGCCATCATGAAGAAGACTCCCATAAATACCTCTGGTGCTGCCTCATCTTCTGCCTTCAGAGAAGTTCAGAATGCTCTCACCTGCCTTGAGCTGACTGAACCAGAACAGCTTGGCAGTGGAATCAATAGGCTTCTGCTTATCTACCTTAAATGGTTTTGCCCTTTTGCTGTGCTCTCTTCTTTTCTTGGATCCACTTGTCCAGCTCATCCCTTGAGGTGGAGTCTCTCTGTGCAAGAGATGTGTTTTCTTGTTCTGCTCTTATGTAGCATATTACATTTTGGAGTTCTGCTTTAGACTGATGATCTCAAGTGTTATTGTAGGATATAAAACAAAGGTAAAATCTTGCAGTTTTCTGTGCTGTCTCCAACCTCAGTTCAGGAATATTTGTCTTACATTATGGGTCTTTTGTTGTGTTTTTCTGCATTAGGATTCCAGTTGCACAGCTTAATTAAAATCTGGGAAATAGCCCATTTACAGAATCAACTTCCTCTTTGGCCAGCAGGAAAATGGTTGTATTACTGCTCTCTGCCCTGCTGTTTGGAGATAATTTCTCTGGAAATGCAGTGCTTTGAAGTGAGGTGAGGCTTGCTGGGGGCTGATGTGGTTGAGGGAAGACATTGCAGTGCATTGAAGGCTTCTAATAAATCTCTTTCAAGCTTTACTTTATATTTTTATTTTCATGGCTGTAAGATGCTTTGGAATGAACTTTGGGTGGCATGTCTGAGGAAGTCTTAGGGTATGATCTTCTAGTCTTCTAAGCAACCTTTGAACTGAAGTGACAATGGATAGCATAACTTTTACAGTGACCTCTCTTCAGATTACTGAGATCTCTTTGCTCTGGGTCCGTGGGGAGAGCTCTCACTGGAAGTGTAGGCAGGACAGCTGCATTTTTGTGGGATCATATCTTGTCTTTGCCATGCAAGTAAAAGTGCTTGTGGCTGTGTGAGTCCTATCTAATATTTCTATCTCTTTATGACCTTGATGGAACTGCCCTGGTTGAACAGAATGGTTGGGAGCCCCTTTTTGCCTTCTCTAAATATGTTGTATAAACTTGCACAACTGTTAAAAAGGGCTTTTCTTGTTGGGTCTGGTGTAAAAGGACAATATAAAATCTGCTGCGGCTTGTAGTGATTTGCACCATTTAATGCTTGCTTACGTGTTTTTCAATAAAAGAATTGAATCTAAAGGCAAGCAGAAGGCAAATTTGATTCTAACCCAGTTAAAGAGCACAAACCCAATTGATATCCATCCAGTGATACCCATGGGATAGGTTATTCTGGATCTTGTGTTGAGGGGTGTCCTCCAGCACTTCCAACATCCTGGTTATGTGACTGAAGGAATGAAGGGAAGAGCAGTAGACTCTGTTCTGTGGTGATGTGCACAGAGATGAGGAATGGGGGCAGGTGTTTGCCTTGGAGACTTGCTTTAAACAGTCAAATCTAACAATGTTTCACTAGTCTTTTTGTGGCAGAAAGTAATTCTTTAATAGCAGTCTGTGTACATGGTACATGGTACTCCATCTGGTATAAACAGAGTTCTGCTTCTGCTCCATTTGAGAAAGTCTAATATGTTTTTTCTGTGTCAGGAAGGGTAAACAGCTTTGGAGAATGTGACATGCTTTTGGATGATTCATTTTGCTACACCAAATCACTAATTCATTAATTAGGCAAGGTTCCCATTCAGAACTCTCTAGAGCTGTGCCTCTTGCCGTGCTGATTGTAAAGGAAGACTGGTTTGGAGTTAGCCTTTGTGTCTAGTTTCCCTGGTGAGCCTGGAAAGGCCAGTGCCTCGCTCCAGGTACTTCAGGTTTCTTCCAGATCTTGTGTCATTTGTCTTGCTGCTTATAAACAGAATCTAAACATGCTGTGGACTTTCCAGGGATAGTAGGGCTGCTTACAAAGAGCCATGAGCCCTTTAGGAACAAGCAATGTGTCCAGGACATGCCTCGTGGGCTGGGTTAGCTGTGCAGTTTGCTGTGTTCTTTTCTTGGAGGGGAATTGCTTAATGCTAATTTAGAAATGGTATAGTATCAGCTGTGATCTAAACCAGCTAAATTGCTTGCAGAGTGTCACTTGAGATGTTTGCTTCCTCCTTAGGAGAATTCTTCTGCTAATGTGCCCTTTTCTGGACCATTGTCTGGATGTCTCATCAGTCTGGAGAGGCTTGTTTTTAGTGCCATGTGCTCTCTGGAGAGTTTATTTTTAAATAGTTACTGAAGCAACAGTCCCCTAAAATGTTGCAGTGTTAGGGTAGAAGGAATGAAAATGTTTAGTGATCCTCTGAAAGTCTAGATTGAAAAAATACGTTTGTATCTTCTGTTCTCCAAGGCTGGCTGAAATTACTTTAAAGATGACTTGTTTACTTCATATTTTTCTTCCTCAGAACTCCTCTAGTTTAAATTGTGTATGTTCCCAAACTGAAATATTGCCAAACCCAAGTGTTTTAGTTCAGAGGCTGCTGTGTACTGTCCTTCATTCTCTGCTATAAAAAGATGACTTGTTTTCACCTGTGGTGAATTCTGCCATCTTAAGGTGAGCTTCATCTTGAGCTAGTCACCTTGGAACTGCAGCTCCCATGGAGCAGTAAGGTACTATTACACAAGAAAAATAAATTTACTTCTTTAAAGAGAAGCATTTTGTAAGTCTTCCTGCCTTGTGCCAAAAACCTGGGGACTTTACTGTTTACCCTCTGCCAAAAAAATTCAAAGAAAATGTTTTTCCAGAGGTCAGATTTCCTTATCACATTGTACTCCTCCAACATTGTAGCCCTTCTACTTTATATAATTTTCTGTCTAGATCCAAAGTCTTCAGATGGGTTGTGTCAGGACAAGAATTAAAGTTATTGTATTCATTTGAAATCATATCATGTCACTGATAAATCAAATGATTAATCCAAAGTTGCAGGATGTCACCTCCACATTTAAGGGGTTGTCTTTTTCTAAGTCCTAATTCCTTTGCTGCTCCATTCCTGTACTCTCCAGCTATCACAAAAGGCCCTTTGTTGTTCATTTGACTGTTAAACTATGCTTATTTTATGCTTCATCAAACTCTAAATGAGCTCAAGGTTTATAATATCAAAAGTCTGGCTCTCCAAGGGTAAGAGAAGCTAACAGGTTTCATAAAGCTGTAGGGATCAGCCAGCATACAGGAAAATATCCCAGGCAGTCAAGACTTTTTTGATGGTAGTGGAAAACGGTGGTGAATTCTTCTTAGCATTCATGCAAGCAATGATGGTAATTTCTGGGCACGATGCTCTCTCACAGTCAGTGTCTTCTGGTGCATTCAGCTGTTGAGCATAGTGCTTTGGTTCTAGGCTTTGGAGATAGCAAAGAATTTCAGAAACACGAGGTACACATAAGAGTTGAAAGAGAGGGTCGTGAAAAGAGAGGAAAAGACATGGCCAAGTAGGTTCAAGATGCACAGGTCAGATGTGACCCAGCAGGCCAGTGCCTGCTGCACACTGGTCTCAGTTCTTCCTTTTCCTGGTGGTGTCACAGCAGAGGTGCATCTTGAAGGGAAGACTCCTAATGGACTGGGAATCAAGTGCTCTGATAACGCCGTGTGGTTCATTCGGTAGCGATGCCACCGCATTGTCCCGAAAGTGTCCCTGGCAGGGGATCACCCTGGCGCTGCTGTGTAGCGCGCTAGCAAGCCAACATTCACATCTGTGCCCATGGGGACATGAAAGCACGCGCTAGAGAGCCGATGTTCACACCTGTGCCGATGGGGACACGAAAGCACGTGCTAGTGAGCCGACATTCACACCCGTGCCAATGGAGGCACAAAAGCACATGCTAGAGAGCTGACGTTCACACCCGTGCCGATGGAGGCACAAAAGCACGTGCTAGAGAGCTGACGTTCACACCCGTGCCGATGGGGACACGAAAGCACGCGCTAGAGAGCCGACGTTCACGCCCGTGCCGATGGAGGCACGAAAGCACGCGCTAGAGAGCCGACGTTCACACCCGTGCCGATGGAGGCACGAAAGCACGCGCTAGAGAGCCGACGTTCACACCCGTGCCGATGGAGGCACGAAAGCACGCGCTAGAGAGCCNCACGAAAGCACGCGCTAGTGAGCCGACATTCACACCCGTGCCGATGGGGACACGAAAGCACGCGCTAGAGAGCCAACATTCACACCCGTGCCGATGGGGACACGAAAGCACGCGCTAGTGAGCCGACATTCACACCCGTGCCGATGGGGACACGAAAGCACGCACGCACAGAGCGGGACAGCTCACGCGTTACCAGAGACGCAGAGTCCAGAGGGCCCTCTTGCGTAGCGTTCCAAAGAGTTTCATGGTTCTTCTCCGAAGGGTACCAGAGGCAGAAGAGGACTAGCTGAGGGATGCAACAACTTATATAGGGGAGTGGAGAGGGGGCGGGCACAGCACCAGTAACCAATGACTTGAGACTGCAGGGGCGGGGGAAGGTGGGTTACAACCTTTAAGGGGGTAACAGACATGGGCCAATGGGCTGATCAAACAGTCCAAACCTGCCCAGAACCACCAAGTCCCATGGGAGTGGGCTTCACCCTGAGAAGAGAGGATGCTTCCAGACTTCTGAGATGTCCGACAGCGGGCCTCAGTTGTACCAGAGCTTTTAGGCTCCTGGGCTTCAACTGCTGCTGACTCAGCACTCTGAGATTAACATAGTAAATTAAGATGTGTGTTGATTTCTTCTGTTGGATTTAAGCATGAATTGCCTTACAATGCTGTGCTAATTACGGCAATTCAGGAAATGATTCACAAGAGTGGGTAGCTGAGCTTGGTTCTTCTAACAGCTGCCTTAGCTTAAGCTAGGTTGGCTTATTGACTAGAATTGTGCTTAGTTTGCTGCAATGGCACTTGCAAATGCTTGGTGTTAATTCCTGACTTGACTGAATGGAGTCCTTTGACAGATGACAGGAGAATAGGAGAGCTTTCAACCTCGTCTACAAAGTCAGGGGCTTAGTTATATATTTAGAAAAGTTTCTTTACAGTGGTGTGGGGTAGAACGTGTTTCCAGTGCTGTGAATTAAATGCTGGGTCATTACATTGCGTATTGCATGATATTCGTGGGGTTTGCTGCATGCTTCGCCACACAGGCTCCCATATGGAAAGAATATCCTTAATAAATATCGGGGAATCTGAGAGCCAAGTAGGTTCTGTGAGCCTATTCTCAAATGCAGTAATGACTTAAAGCATTTTTTTTTTCAGGTGTAAAAAACTGTATTGTTCTGTATCTCCAAGTAGAAATGCAAAAAATATTACTATTCTCATTTGATGGGATAGCTGCTGCTGTGTGAAATACAAATTGCTGTGACATATTGGAATTTATGCCACTGTTAAATGTGTGCAGTATCTACAGAGTTTGTTACGACAGGTAAATCTTTAGGTGGCAAGAACAAGGTCATGGGTGTGAGATTAACTTGCACACAGCAGTCCTTGTTGTGGAAAAGAATATTTGGCAGGCATCAACTTTCTATAACCTGGTAATATTCAGGTACTGCAGAAAAATGCTTCTTTCTGTGAAAGTCTTAGAAAAGGTGGTGGTATGAACTCTGGCCCACCCTCTTCAGCTCTGGGTTTAGAGGGGCTTTTCTTGCCAGGTATAGGAGGAAAACATGATGGACCAACCAGGCTTTTGGTGTGTGTGTTCTGATTTGTGAGAACTTCCTAGAGCTGTGAAACGGAGCAGGAGCGCATTGCTGGAGCCTCATGTGCAGGATCTGGTGGTTACATCCTAGAATGGTTCATGGTGGGGGGCAGCGGGGGAGATGAGGTGTGAGCTCCTCTCCCAGGCAAAGCCCTGACTGTAAGGAGTTAAAACTTGGAGAGGAATGGACTGAGGTCAGCAGCACGAACAGGCTGTTCAGTAAATAATTTTCTTTGCATACTGACTCCATTCTTTCACTCATTATTTGCTCCACTTATTCTTTTCCCTTCCTACACACACGCAGGCAATTTTTCTGGCTTTATTATCCTCTCTTGCCCTGGTTACCACCTTCCAATGGCCACTTGTCAGTGTGACCCACCCTCTGGTAAGGGGGTTGTAGAAGATAGGTTTGCTGAGCAAGAACCACCCCGGCTCTGGGATGGCCACCTCTGCTCAGCGTAGGAGAGCACGGCTGTTTTCCAGCTGCTCCTGCAAGTCTGCCTGCTCTGAGCATTGCAGTGGCTCTACGGAATGCAGCACACAGGAGGGAGAACGCTCTTCAGCCAGGCACGGGAGAATTAAGAGCTGTTGCCCACCTTTTTTTCCCCTTGGTGGCAGGCTGCGAGCTTCTGGGTGAGTGAACATCTGGTACACGGCGTGCGCTTTTCAAGGCTGCTGGGGAAATCCATTAAATAGCCCCGCTGCTAGAGAGAATTTGGGTAAATGTAGGACGAAGCATTGGTTAATGCTGGAGCCTGCAAAACGAAGCAGGCTTTGCTAGGGCTTGGACAGGATGCTATGAAGAGAGAAAAAGCTTTGAAGGGTCCTGTATCTGAGGATCCACAGAAAACAGCTAGATGAAAAAAGCAGGATTTGGGGGGTTGAGTGACCTTGAATGTGTGCTCTATTGAAACAATCCATGTGTGACTGGTATTTAGGAAAATATTTTCTGGGAGGCCCTTTTATTAGGAGATAAGCAGTTTAGATGTCCTGCATTTGTTCAGAGATCTATTTTGATTTTCCAATGGAAGTGTAATAGCTGCTGCTTGTCACCTTTGTACGTGATCTTGTAAATGCTGCTATCCCCAGGCTCCTGCAAGATGTGCTGACTGTCTTTTGTGGGTGTTAAATTAACTTAGAAAACCCCACAGACAGAATGAAATAGGTGCTTATCAGGTGTACTGTAGCATGGCAGCTGTTAAGAAGACAGCCCAGGTATAATCATAAATATATACTTCTGGGTTTGGGGGGCTTTTGTTCTGCACCACTCAGAGATCTACAGTCCAATAACTCTTGTCTGCTTTTGGAACACAGTGTCTGTGTTCTTTCTCTTTCCCTTAGGGCACTGTTGTCTGCTTCATTCTTCTGAGGTTTTTATGCTTTCCATTGTGTTTTCTTAAATAAAAAGGCAGCTCTAGAAACAAACAAACAAAATTCCTTTCTTGTTTGACTTCTGCTTTTCTTTTATAAAATGATTTTCCTGCTTTTTCTGATATGGCAGCATTATTAGAACCAGGACTTTTCTCAACTAAGCTTTGTTACTGCAGAGCTAGTGGGATAAAGTGAATATGTAGTGCCTGCTGTGAGAGGTTGTTTTTTACCCTTGGTTTAAATATTGATAGTAGTGGAGTTACAGATCTGAAGATTCTAAATTAAGACAATTGTTCATTGTTTTCTAAACAGACTTTAGATACAGCTTTCCTATGTCTACATTGTGCAGTGAAGTGCATTCCTTTTCAGTAAATAGACAGGCCTTAAGGCCCTCAGGTTCTTCAGATCTGAAACAACAGAAGCCATCACTAAAACTAAATGCAAAAGGAGAAACAATTACAGGATTTTTAGGAGTGTCTTGGGCAGAGCCCCTGCCCTCCAGTTGCTTGGTTTTTAAGTCATGGGGTTCTGTGTCCTCTTTGCCTGCTCTTGTCACACAGTACAGCTGTCTGAGAGTGCACAGAGTCTTATCAGGAAACTGATCCGGGTTTAAAAATAGCCTTGTTGGAATAAAGGATGGTGACACCGGGTGGGTTTACTGTGGGATCCATAACTGCCACGATGGCATTGCTAGTCAGGGAGGAGGATTTCGTGGTGAATGACAAGGAAAAGTTGATGCTTGAAGATGTTGTATTTGGGAGGACATGGGGAGGAATGTTCCAAGAGAAGTATGACAAGCTTTTAGGAGAGAAAGAGGCAAGAGATGCAAATTAATAAAGGAGAGAAAGTACATGTAGTGGTTAGGTGAGGTGCCATAAAATCACCATTTCAATTGAACCATTATTCCTTTCCCTTGTAGGGTTTTGGTTCCTAGGCTCATATTCTGACTGTTCTGTGTCTCCAGGGCCCCAGCTGAGAATCAAAAGGAGGGGTACTTACTGTAGTTTTCTGTAAGCTGCTGCTTTCCCTCTTAGCTCTGCCAACTTCTTCAGGCGTGCTTGTGCACTTGTGAACGTTGTCACTTCTGCCTGTGCCTACTGTTATTATAACAAAATTTGCCTCTTCCTGTACATGACCTCATAATATTTTTACTAGCAAAATATATGCTACTTGCTCTTTCTTAATTACTACTGAATATGTAAAAAAAAAATGAAGCTTTTAATAACTGAAAACATGACTGCATTTTCCTGTTAATTGGTGATTAGGAGCAGCTTGGTGAAATGTTGGAACCCTAAAAAACTGTGTTAATTTTTTTTTTTTTTGTAAAGTTATTTTCAGGCGGATATTTAAGTATCCATTTGTGTTAGGCTGAGAGGTCTTGCCATGTAATATCTCTTATGATTCCTTCAGAGGGCTGGGCACTGATTCGGGAGGGCACCTTCTACCATAGCGAGGCCTTGGGATGCTGATTTCATGTAAAAAGGAGGGGCAGACTATGCCAGGACTTTTGTGAAGCGTTGGAATGGAATTGACTTAAATCCTGGCTGTACTCAGAGAATGATAGGAAGTGACCTGTCTCACTGCTCGAAGATGAGCAGCCATCCTCAGGGAACGGAGTTTCTTGTGTCTCTGCAGAGTAACTTGAAATAAGATGCCCTGCCTGCTTTGTGAAGGAGAAGCATAAACCAGGTGGAGTCAGTGCAGTCTTTAAACAAATCCTAGAGAAAAATCGGAGGTTCTAACCCTGATGGGTCTGAATGTCACTCAGCTTTACAATGCCTAAAGAGAAATTGAAAGGAAGCAAAACTGGAAAGGAAGGACCCAGCTTGCTTTCTGTTTCACCTGCACACGAGCCAGCGTGGACTCCACACTGCACATACTCTGTACTACTCAGGACTCTGATATTGATGGTTGCTTTTTTTGCCTTTCTCCTGTACTTTTCTCTCTAGGTGAGATTAGGCATTTGCAGCGTGACAGGATTTCTGTCTGTAGTCTGTCCTTATCTAGGAAAGCAGCATTACCTTTTCAAGCGGTGAAAATACTATTGATCTAACATTACACTGAAATTCTTTAATCTCTAGGTGTCCCTGCCCTTTTACCAAAGGGGTAATAGGCTTTGTCCCCTCAGCTTCTGAAGGGAGATAAATGAAATTCAGCAATATTGTTCTGGAGTTGACCTTCATGAGCGTAGACACAGCTAGGATAAGAACCTAGGGCTCTTAATATACTGATCCTAGGAACAGGAAGAGGGAACCTTTTGCTATCTTGCAGATGTGATATGTGTGTTTGTGGGCATGAATAGCAACTAATGAATATTTATACATGTACTAATGAAGTCTTACATATGCATATGGGTATGGACTTGCAAGATACCAGTGTGGGTGTGAATAGATGCAGGCCTGGGAAAATTGTGATAGCTTCTAACTGTGCCACTTGGCACATACAGTGTGTCCTAATGCCTACTTGCAGAATGGTATTAAAAGGCAAAATAAAAATATCTACCCTCTTATCCCTTCCCAAAGAGTCATGAACCCTAGGGGGTTTTTTTTAAGCATAACTATCCCTTGCTGAAAATATTAATTGTACTTCCTTTCTCTGGTGGCTTTTTGAATGGGAACCACTGTTGTGTGACACTGTTCACTTCCCCAAGCAGGCAAACGTGGCAGTGCTGCTTGTGGGAAAGTGAATGCTGTTCAAGTGAACCTGAAACCCTTTTTAATATACTGTGCAATTTAATATTTAGGTGGCTGGTGGGGAAGTTGGAAGTTTCCTTGGGCTGCATGCTGAGAGTTATTTCTAGGGATGTGTGCATTGAGCCCCTTCTGTGACCAAGATGCCTCTTCCTTCTGTGCTTGCTTGTTTTTAAGAGATTGGTGATTTACAGATACATTATAAAATCTGACCTGCTAAAATCCGGGGCTTAGTCACAAGAATGTTTGTTTCTGAAGTAGATAGTGTGTTTTATTTGCCTACCTACAGTGTTCCCGAAGCCTTTCTTTGACATCTCTAGTGTTTCTGAAATGTCTGTCACACCTGATGGCCCCCCATGAACTACTTCTGTTCCTTTAACAAAATCAGGTTATAGCAAGAGCCTCAGTATTTGATTCTGAAATATTTGTTGGTGGAATTATCGTTCTGATTGAAATGTTGAAAGAGTCCTGATTCATAGGAAGGAACACAGATAAATTCTATTATTTTACTGCAGTCTAGATAACTTGAGAAATAAGAATACAGTGTTCTGCTCTGTTATGATCTCTTTCTTTGTACTCTTGTTTTAAGAAGGTGTTTGACCTTTTCGGAGGACTGACCTAGTGGAGGCAGCCTGTTTTGCTTTTAGCAGTATCGTTTTTTAAACTGTTGTTTCAGTGTGTATTTTATCATTTTTGTCTGAATGTTTCCATTGTTCAAGCCTTCTGTTCCTCAGGGCAGTCCCAAGTTAATTAAGCAGCCCCTTTTGTAATTTTGTAACATTGTTCTTTTTCAGAAAACCAAGAAATAAATGGGGTTTATGGCTGTTTAGTGATTTTGTCAATGTAATGAACTCAGACCTTGAGTATGGACTAAATTTGGGTTCTTCCCTGAAAACATCCTGACTACCTGCCTTTAAAAAAAATATGTAGACTATATGACTAATTGGTGCCTGAATTTTATATAACTTGGCCAGTCCTGGGAGCTGCACTGAAATACACTGTAGAACACTTTTTGGTATAATTCTGGTTTTGGCAACAGTCATACCTGTGGTGCTTTCTCAAGGTGTCCTGCTACAACAGGTGAAAAAAAAAATGGAGGCAGGGAAAATCAATGCACGAGCAGTTTCATACAGTGAAAACGCATGAATAAATAGTCTAATAGCAGGAGTTACAGACTTGAACTGAATTGCAGTTGATATTTGAGGATCAATATGCACTGAGTGAAGCAGTTGTTCATATTGGAATATGTTACATTCTGCTTCTGGCATGAGAGCATGTGCTCCATCTAGTTCTGATGTTTGCCCGTGGGTGGATTTCCTCCCTGGAAATCACTATGCCCTCGGGTGTGCTTTTTTAATATCGGCCAGTCTGACTGCAGATCACTTCTTCTCTGCTTGTTCCCGTGTGCCTTTTATTGTTTGTTTGTTTAAATTCCTGGTCTCACCGAGTTATTTGCTTGTAAATTAATGTATGGAAATTAATTTCACAAGTTGTCAGGTAGTGTCTCAGAGGCCTTTCTTTGCATGTTTCAAGTTAACTGATGGAGAAGAGGCAGCTCAGTTTGCCAGGGTTAATGTATGGGAACTCGTGGAATTCTTCCTGCTCTCCTGCTTGGCATGCTAATAAGGATGAAATAACAGTAAAAATAAAAAGAATGAAATTAGTACTACTGCCCTCAGAAGGGAAGTGAGCCCAGCAGCCTTACGTGGCTTCTGTCTTCTTATGCTGGGTTATTCACTATAGTAAACCTGACTTGTATTTTTATCGGACTTTTGAAGGACTCCAGATTTTACAACTGTATTTAACACTTCTAGGTGAGTGGGAGGTTCTCCTGTATATGATATGTAGAAGCCCTCACTTTTGGTTTTGTAGAAGGATAATCAGTGAATGGTTCCCAGACCAGTACTGTCACTGGTGATGCAGTTTGAAAAGAAATTGAAACAACCCCTGGACTATTTTCTTTTACTTAAGAGCATAATATGAGAGTGTGGTTTGCCAGCTGAAGAAAATGTGTATGGTTGCTTTTTTTGGCTCAGTTCTGACTTTTTAAAAACACTTAAATGAGCAAATGACTTGCTCCTTTCCCTGATCTGGCTAGTTCTTTCACAGCCTCATCTGAGATACATTCACAGATTCCAAGGAGGGTTTTTTGAATGGCTGACTTGCTGGATATGAAGGCACAACTTGGGCTTTTGCTGGTAAACAGCAGTAGTAAAAATAATAATAATGAGATTGTGTGCCCTGGCTGGTATTAACCTGTGCTGTGGTAAATTCTCTCCTGAAGACAGAAATCCCCTCCCTGGAGGTTAGAGCAGAGCTCACACATCTAAGCTGGAACTATCTAGTCCAGACTGGAGGCCTGGGTGCTGTTTATTCTGGGATTGAGCTGTGTCTTCATCCCCCGTATGCATCCCAGATCTCTGGTTAAGGACGAGTAAAAGCCACATTTTCCCAATTCTCTTCTGGTATGTTGTAGTTGTAGCAACAATCTGCTGCATGGTTATCAGAGAGAAAGTGAATCATTTACTTTGTGCTTTTTCAGTAGGTGCCAGTTTTCTGATGGTGGCAAGCAGAAGTTTGGATCTGAACTGTGAGAGGAAAGGGCTCTGCTTAGTTCTTACGGAAACAGCTTTGGCTTCAGAGGTTTTATCAGAGGTGAAAATTCCCTCTGCTTTTCCGTGGAAGAGCAGCTACTTGGAAGATGGTTAGTGTTCACGGTGTGTTCGTGTTTTGTATGTTTTGACTGAAAAAGGCAAGATACTTCCATTTCCTACTATTGTTGCATCGAGTCTAGAGCAGCACTATCCAGTGCTTGCAGTTTGCATTAATAGAATTTTTTAGTTGTTTTTCATCTGTTTGTGTAACTGCAGCAGCAGTTACGGTTTGAACTCTGATTTCTTTGCTCTTTTCCAGGTTTATGCTCACTACTTGTGTTATGGTTAAGCAGTGGAGATTCGTTTTGGCACATGAAAGAAATGCCCTTATCTTGGCTGTTGTTTCCTTGAAAATGCTTTAGTGCTTACAGGTTTCTACTCAAGTGTGTGCTATGCTAACAGAGAGAAGGAAATTTCAGTGTTATTTTTGTCAGCTTGACAGTGTGTCATGTTCAGATTTTCTGTTTGCATGGCTGGTTTTCTCTTGTGCTGAAAAGACATTTATAAACTTTACTAGAACAAGAGAACACACTGGATTTGAAGAATTGTAATAGTTATTAGGGCATGCATGCAGTCTGGTTTGTAGAAACACTTCTGCCTATGGAGTTCAGACTTGACAGCTGGGGAGAGCTCTTCCTCTCACAAACCTGCATTTATTGCAGTGCTGTTTTTCTCGTATGAAACAGAACCACAGGCACCAAATAGTCACGTTTGACTTGGTGGGGTAACTGCACCCTTTGGCTGAGGGCAGGCCTGTTGACACTAGCCCAGTTCTGACACAGGTGCCCTATTCTAGTCTCTTCTTTAAAAACTGGTTTTAGGTATTGCTTTCAGCAATAATGTGCACATAAATCCTGTCTCAATAAAACTTGTTTGTTACAAATGGAAGAGAAGGCTGAAGCATGCATTAAAAACATTGCTTTGAATGTGGTAGGATGGAATAAGGGAATCCTGAAAACTTCTGGGTACTTAATTCCCTGCAGCCATCCCTCTAAATGGGAAGGGCACAACTCCTCTTTGTAGTTTGCAGGGAGGTGTAGAAATGCAGCATCTCGCTGACCATACAAGTAACAAACCTTTTCCCATTCTGTTCCCAAGGAATGCTCTAATGTTTGTGCTGTTATCTTTTGTGCCAGGGCTATCTGCTTTTCTGGGCCACAGCCCATAAACCAAAACAGGCGCTTTGGCTCTTGCTCTCTCAGCCTTTTTCCTCTGCTGTGAGGAGAGCTCCATGTTTGGAGGAGCACAAAGCGCTCTGTGCGAGGCAGATAACCGTGGAGTTGATGTTTCTAGGAGAGGGCTTGGCTCTATCACTGGCTGCTGTCAGCTCACCCTGGACTTTGTTACAGGACTGATAGCGCTCTCCAAGAGGCAGATCTTTGTGTCCCTGTGTTGAAGTGCTACAGACTGGCTGGGGAGAGCTGTGTGCGCACAGAATGTGTTTGTGCATGTGTGTCCTCTGCTTGAGGAGGGCGGCATGTAACTGTACAGTGAATTCGTACTGCTCGTGTGAAGGTCTGGACTGGCATCTGTAGGAATAAGGAAGGAGGGTTGATGGCACAGGCTGAGGGAGATGGGCAGGGCACACAACAGAACTTGGCTGAGGATGTTCTTTACTTTGGGATTTGTGGCAAGTGCCCTTGCTTATGGCTGTTATTTTACTGTGAAGGTTTCTGGCAGTGTAGATACCTGTATGAGTGGAAGCTGTTCTTACACTGATCAAGAATATTGGTGCCATCCTAAAACGTGAGGATATAATGCCCTGCACTCCTAGGTACGCTCACAGCCTCTGGGGAAGCCTTTCTAGAATTTAGGGACAGTTTCAGCAGGAACAGCTGGCTTTTTGTGGCATGGCATGCTTCTGGTAGGGCTTCCTGAAGGGCCTGAGGAAAACAGGATTCAAATTGTCGTAAGGCTCGGTGGGATTTAGATGTGCAGATATTTCAAGGTCTTCTGAAAAGAGCTCATTTGATAGACCATTATAGGCCTATCTCAAAACAAATGGTTAGAAGTGAGATGTGCGTTTTTGAAGAACTGACTATAAAACTTCGGTTATTGTAGAAGTCCTAAAGAGTAAAGTGTCATAAGACCAAGGTACCAGCTTTTAAAATTTGTGTCATACAGCCATCTGTTATGTCATTTAGTAGCTCTCCCAATGTAATTAGGGTAATTTGATAAATAAATGGTTCGGTGTTAGGGATTTTTTTTTTGATTCATGATTTATCATTTTCAAGGAATAAATAGGTAGACCCAAGAATAAGCTTGAAGTTAAATTCAACCAAATGATGAGAAGCTTGAATCCTTGGAAACCTATGACTCTGGACAAATTGGTTTATTGGAAAATAAACCTGATCACAGGGGTTCCAGGACTGATGATAAGTGAGAGGGCTTTAAGATCTTGCTTTTAACTCCTGCCTCTCAGTTTCTCTGCTGATGTTCTGTCTCCCTTAGTTTTTCCAGCACTGGTGCTAGTGGTTCCCATGCGAATCTTAAGATAATATTCTTTCACAGATCAAAGGCTTGGACTTTGCTTCAGCTACCCTCGCTTTCTGTGGCTTTGTGTGAAACAAAACATTTTATTGACAAGTTTCCATTAGTTGGAGTAAGTAGTTGACTTTTCAAAGGAAAGATGATGTGGGATAGACACAGAGAACTCTGCAGTGAAAGTTCCTTTTGAAGGACAGCTTCGTTTGTGTGAGAGTTAGGACTAACTTGTGGTTTTGCACTGTGCTCAGAGGCTGAGCCTTGGCTTCTGTTCAGTAACACAGTAAACCTAGAGATGGTTCTCTCTGCGGTTGGTCCCTGTCGATCATACTTCACAAATGGATTTAGCAGGGGCATAACACAAGCAGTTGGGTCTCAAAGAAATATTGGCAGTAGAGTCTATTCACTAACTGTTAAGTGAAGATATTTTCTTGTCTAAGAGCCTGTTAATCCACAGTTACACAAATATCTTGAGGGAGATTTATAGGATGCAAGTTGAAGTGTCCCCTTGGAATTGGCCTGCTAGCTGTGAGTTCTGTAACCTTCCTGCTATAAAACTACCAAAGTGACTCAATACATAATGAAGCAAATCTACAAATCCCTTGTCTACCCATTGCCCAGGCAACTGCTGCTCACATTGCTCCTCCGGTTGGCTCTTTAGCTAAGAATTCTTTGAAGGCTGTAAGTAGCTGGTTTGTGGCCTTGAAGGGAGATTATCCTTCCGTGCTTAAGTTCAGGAAGAGTTGGAGTTACTGCTTCCCTCAACTCCCCTTGTCTTAAAGCAGGAGGAATATGGGAAAGACTGTACTGCCACTTGTGCTGTTAAGATAAGCTTCATCCTTCTAGGATGTTATCAGTGTTACTTCTATCACTTTATCAAGTGAAGTAGCCTCTTAAAAGCACCCCAAGTCATGTGTTTATTTACTGCTTACTGTAAAGCCTTCCTTCCGGATTCAGGAACATTCCCATAAGGACTCTTTCAAGTTCAGGGCACAGCGAGGTTATTGCGTAGGAGAGCATCAGGTTTGCTTAATGTTCATTGAGTGGTTTCTAAGTGCTTGTGGTGCTTTTTAATTGAGAGAAATGTTTGGGAATTCATAAAATCACAGAATGGTTTTGGGTTGGAAGCAACCTTAAAGATCATCTAATTCCAGCCCCCAGGAAGAGATGGGAGGGAAGCTGTGCTATTCAAAGAAGGCTATTTATAACATCACCAGAAAAGATAGGCCAGGAGAACAACTTGGATAAGTCTGCTGGTCACTGGTGCTCTTTCCTTCCCGACTGGAGTTGGGCTCAGGCTGATGTAGGGGACTGACAGTAGTTTCCTTTCCTGTGCAAGTAGGGTTTAGAAAAGATAGTAAGAAAAACATCTTTACTGTGGGGGTGGTGAGTCACTGGCACAGGTTGCCCAGGGAACCTGTGGATGCTTCATCCCTGGAAGTGTTTAAGTCCAGGTTGGATAGGACTTTGAGCAACCTGGTCTAGTGGAAGGTGTCTCTGCCTGTGATGAGGGGGTTGGAACTAGGTGATCTGGAAGGTCCCTTCCAACCCAAACCATTCTATGATCCTACGATTTTTCAAGCAGTATTACTCTAACACTTCTTCCATCTTGCAGAGCTTGGTAACCACAACTGGTACAAAGACTTGTCAGTCATGACAAGTCTCTTGTTGAAGAAACTGATTAAAAAAATCAAAATCCTTTTCTAGCTAAGTGTGTTAACTTTGGAACTTAGATGGTTCAGAAATTTGGTCATGGTTTCAGACTGTTCTAGAATAGAGAGTAACAGGCTAAAATCAGTTACTGTTTTGGTTGTTTGAGAGTATATGTAAGACTAAAAAGTTTGGCTCCAGTTCTAATGTATTTAGTCTAGAACTCATCTAGTACGATGTGGAGATACCATACTGAAGAAAATGCTGAGCCATAACTAAATACTCATGATTGATGGGAAGAGACTGAAGCTGTGTCTTAAAGTCATGTGGTAGAGCCATTGCCTCTCAGCTCCTCCTTTCAGGAGTTTTGAGGTGCCCATGTATTGACCGCAGCTCTAGAAGAAGTTGGGTTTGTCTCAAATGAACAACAGCTGCAAATGTTATGCCTTTCTCGGGACACACCACCAAATATTATGGCTTTTTTCTCAAATAACAATTGTTTTAAAAAGTAATGCAGCTGGTTATAACCTGCATAAGAGCTTATGTGCTGAGAGATATAGTGCGTGATAAAACGTGAAGAACTCTGATCTGGCAAGGTCCCGAGTCTTGTAAATGCTGCTGCATTTGGTGTTTAGCCCTCTAAGTAGTCAGGATAAGGAGTATATGTGGGGAACAATAACAATAGTAAAAAAGGCTGGACCTTGAAATAAACAAATAACTGCTTTTGAATATGAAGTTCCCAAAGGCTCATGTGTTCATTAATCTGAAAAATAAATATATACATGGGAGGGTGATGGTGGTGGAAATCCACTTACCCATAAAAAGTACTCCTGATATTCATAGATTTCCCCACACTCCCAAAAAGTTGTTTTAGTGAAATGAACATAGCTATGTCAAACAGCTTTTGTCAAAGAGAACAAGCCCAGAAATATGACCTGTACAGGGAAAGTTCTGACAGGGTGTTTTCCAGAGGTTCTTGTACTAACCTGTTCTTCCTTGCTGGCACAAAAATGTGGAGTATGCAGGCCAGTCTTTTTCCCTCTGCTGAAATCTAATTTGGAGGCTGGGAAAGAGCAATATTTATTCCTTCAATCTCAAATTGTCCATAATACAGCAGGGCTACTCATCATCCTTCTATACTCTGGCTGCTCCTAGCTTGTACCACTAGTGATGGGAAGCAGGGCACTGGTCACCTGGCAGTCTGTTTGATGGAAGAGGAATAGGTGTGTCCAGTGTCACCATTTGATTCCCCCTTCCTCCTGCCCCCCTGGTCTGTGCTGAGGGCTGTGTTTGAGCTCATGTGAATCTCTGTGGTCGCGTTACATGAATTGAAGTTGTGGCTGAAGAGGAGGGATGGCTCCTTTTGCTTCCTCTTACTTTGGATGTAGCCTCCTTTGCCATTCCCTCTTCGAAGTACCCAAGTGGTTCTGAACTTCAAATTGGGTAGGAGTGGGGTCTGTCTTCTGTCACTGTCTGATATTCTGGAGGCTCGGTGTCTATCTCAGGTGCTCAAGAGTGGCAGTTGTGTTTTGTTTCTGGAAACCAGCACCTTTGTGTGTGTAAAGTATGCCTTGGGCTAGAAATGCTAGATAACTTGTTTTGAACAGCAACAGGCCCAAATTCAGATGTTTCCTGCTTCAGAGAGCTTATTTGCAAATGACATTGCTCGCCTCATAACCTTCACTTAGTATCCTTTAGTCTAAAAATAATTACTGCTTGTGTGAGATTTCAAGGACTAATACTTTGCTTGTTTTCAGCAGGAGGCCGACAGGTTTTTTAAAAGACTGATTCATGTAATAGTTTATAAACAAAAAATTTTGGCTGGACAATGGAACACTCAAAATCTGACCCTTAGTAAACTGTTTATATATTGCATATTTCAATACGCATATTATTGTTCTTAAAGAGCATAAATATTCGTGTAGTTTCCTCTCTGTCCCTTTAGAGTGTATTTTTCTGGGTCAAGAATTGGTCAAGAGGGCATGTAAGGTACCACAAATGGAGACATACTCATCTGTTAGTTATCTTTAGGTCCTTGAGCAGCAGTAGTGAAACAGCAGTAGTGTTTTCTTTCTCCCTTCAGAGTCTTTTCAGGACCAAGCCATTCCTGTCTGCTTGTTGCTGATCAAACGCTGATCAAACAGTTTTGTTCTCAGTGTCTAAATGGCTTCAGAAATTAGACTTGAAAGGCTTCAAAATGAGGTGTTTCCCTCATTTTGTTTTGTTCTGTCAAGGCTGGGAGCACATCAGCTGTGGAGAGGAGGACTTCAAAGTTTGTAGCATGGCAGCTTTGGAGGGAGCAGGTCCATGTGTGAACACTGCTTGGAGAGGCCTCTCATCAGAGTGGTTAAAAAGGTGCTGGTGCAACATGATTCATCCTGAGAGCTTTAATAGAGGACAATGAAGGTAATTGTAGCTTCCCCTCTTATTAACACCCGAGGCTTACCATCTCTGTGCATCTAAGGAGCATCAACAGGAGAGGGAACTTTTATGGCAGCCTCTGGGAACCCTGTCATCGATGCAGGTCCTGTTGAGCTTGATACTCCCAAGGAAGGGACTTGCTTTCCTATGTGCACTTGCAGAGCTCAGTGTGTGACCAGATATTGTGGCAAAAACCTGAGCCAAGAGAGCAGCAGAGTGCACACTCTCTGACACTTGGGTGCTCTCCAGTGTTACGCTGGCAGAGCCTTTTGGATTTTGGGGCTGTGGTTTGGTTTTTATTAATTGTCCTTAGACTTTCTCCCTGTGCCATCCTCAGAAAACAGTGAGGCAGCTGTGTGTCCCGGTGCTTGAAGACTGGGGCAGAGAAAGAAATCAGAGATACCGCCATGGAAAAACTATTTAAAGGCTAATGAAAGCAGTTACTACTAACGGACTTAAAATATTCTAATATTAGACCTAACAAATATTAAGTTGATGAGGTGTTGAAGCAGCACCTTTTTAGTCACATTCTCAACGTAGTAAAGCCTGTCACAGGTTCTGCATGTACTAGACTGGGGTTTTGGTATTAACCTGAGTTGGGACAGTTGTCAACAGTCTGAAGAGAGGAGTGTTTTCCAGCTCATGTGGCTGTGGATTCTTGATAAATAGCTGGTTGGCAGGCTCTGTTGCTGTAGCTAGGGTGGAGGCTGTCAGCTCTGTGGTGTTGCCTGTTCCTTTGCATTTCAGGGTGGTAACTGGATCTGAAAGTGGTTGGGGGGTTTTTTTGTGGTCTTTTTAGTTGTTGGGGTTTTTTTGTTACGTTTTGTGGGGCGTTTCTGTTACTGTTTAGCAGGTGATCTGCAGTCTGATGGCAAGAAGTCTTGTTTTTTCCAAGGCTTGCCCAATCCTAGGAGCCAGAATTGTTCTGTCTGATGCTAAATTCATTTCTCCCACCCCTTATTGTTCAAGCCTCACTTTACAAGCTATTTGAAGAGCAGAGTTTGACCATGTAAGTAATCCCAAGAGGGTGAAGATAAAATCTTAAGTGAAGTTGTCAATCAACAGAAGGATTAAAGAACGTGTTGTAAAATGTGCTGGGGTAATAGAAAATTCTGAATGTTCAAGAGGAGAAAAGGCGTGTCAAGACTAATTTCTAGAGGCTTAAAGATGACTGTAAAAGCATACTTACTAGCTCTTCTGCTTTTCTAGGGGAATAACAGATGCCACAGTTAAAGAAGTTCCATTTCAAGAATTCCCTGTATTCAGGGGTTACAGGCTGGCTTGGCATAGCCAATATTCAACATGTGAAGTGCTTCAGTTTAGGGTCATCAGTTCAAACACAGCTTCGGTCAGCAGTGGGAGAAAGCTGTTGCCACAGGAGGTTTTTTAATGAGGTGAGCTGGCAATCCGTCAGGCTCTTAGGGCACGGGTTTCTGAAAAACAACCTTAAATGGTACTAACAAATAAACTTGGAGTCAAAGAAATAAACAGATGTCAATGATAATCTAAAGAAATGAAGTAGGCATACAGGGAGTAACAGGCATTGAGCACTCATACTTGTGCAGCTGATAAATGGAGTGTTTATACATTCCTTCATGAACTTCAAATAAGAAAAACTAGTCAGTAAAGTGGTGAGAAGCTTCTAACTACATCATCTCCATTTTCACTGTCCAGATAAAAATAGAAACCCGTGATGGTATCGTTGCTGTATAGGCCAGGCCCCAGCAAAGCTGTGCTTTTGTGGTCAGAATAGGCAGTCCTTGAGTTCCTTTTGACTCTATCACCTTTTTATGTGTACCAAATTACCGCTTTTTGGTTGTAGTGGCTTTTTCAGAGTCCTGTCCAGCTCTTGCTTGTGTATATCGTTCCTCAGAGGTCTGCTGCTCTACTGTGGTGAAATTGAGGCTGCCTTTCATTTGCTGGAGTCCACAGCCCAGTGCTTAATTACTGGGCAAAACTAAAGACCTCCTCTATTGTCCTCTTAGAAGCTTTGCATGGAACATCCTTGCCCTTCCACCTACCCTTGGAGTGAAGGATGAGATGGTACCAGGTTTTTTTCCACCTCTGTAGCCATTGCTTGGGGTTTAAAGTAATGGTTTGCCTGAGCAGCTGAGGAAATTGTCTTAGTGTGGTGCAGCATTTGTAAACAGTGTTTGCACTGCAATTTTCTTGTTGTCTTTTCCAGCCCTCTCATGTCTCTTTCCACCTCCCTCCACGTGCATGGTTTAAGCCAAGCTAGGCAGCTCTATTCATGCAAACGTAGTTATTCCTTAGGGAAGGAACAACAAATGAAAGTAACTGACCCTGAAGCTTCTTACTGAGGATAGCAATGCTAAAAGCTGTTCTGCCTGGAGATGTGCACTTAAAATAGCTCTCAAACAAAACTGCTTTTTTGTCTTCTCCCTTTTTATCCCCATCTTGCCACATTGTGGTCAGAAATGCTTTTTTAAAAAGTTTATGACAGTTCTGGATATTTTCTTTGACTGAAATCAGTGTGTACTCTGACATTAAATCATCTGCTTTAGGCAGAGAAGAGAAACCAGCTGCCACATCACCAGGGCTCTGTCTGCCCACCACCCTGTGTACGTGTGATGGGGACATAAAAGAGTGACAGTATTCAGTTTTTGCTAAAGTGTCTGTGTGTGATTTAAGAATTTCAGCTCAGTCTCCTGCCTCACTGCTATTCCAGCTGCCCTCTGTTCTATCTGATTTACCCTCGCCCTTCAAAACACAGACGGAATTCCTGCTTTCCACCTGCACCTCTTTCCCTTGCTGCCAAAGAGAGCATAGTTTAATGGATGAGCTGAACTCTGCCTGTCCTGCCTGGATGGTTGGTGGTGACGTAAGTGTGCATAATTGAAATGCATCAATTTCCCTGGAGTGCAGAATTGAAAGGCAGGAGGTGAAGCCAGCAGGATACGTGCTCTTGTTCTAGAGGAACAGTGAAGTAAGGCAGCAAAAATGCAGGAGCAGCTTGCTGTGCTGCACCACGTAAGTGACGGCAGCCTCAGCTGAGGATTCAGGAATTGCTTGGAAATTGACAGATTTTGTCTTGCAATCAAATAAACCTCCTCATAACGAAGGCTTTGTGGAGCCTGTCGTAGGTCTCCTTTAAAATGGTGGTGAGCTGGCAAAAACTGGGCATTAAAAAAAAGTGGAGTTAAAAGACCTGAAACTGAACACAAACTGAATGGCACTAATTGAAATTAATTGTTGCTTTATCTTGTCCAGCACTTTTTCAGTAATCTTTCATTTTGCTGCTGTGAAGAGTAAATAGATTTTATGGTGAGGACAGTATGTGCTTTTCTGGCTGCAGGATTGTTTCCAACTAAAGTTGCCTTCCTTTTTTCCTCTGAAACATCTCCCTTCTGGATCTTTGGGTGCACTCGTTACCTGTATAACTCAGATTTAATGATGCCACATGAAAATCCCTGCTGATTTGAAAAAGTAAGATCTAAGCTGGGTTGTCTTGTTGAGTCATAACCTTTTAGAGAATCTGAAGAACTATGTATTTTGGCTCTGGAAAGAAAGATGAAAAACCCTTGTAGAAATGGTAGTTGTTTAAGCTGTGGTTGCTTTCTGCCTGCTTAGGCAAGGCCTAATTAGCTGCTTCCTTGCAAACATGTAATAATTGTGATATCTTTAGCTGCTTTGTGGTACAACTTCACCCCATGAAAGACAGAACTTCACAGATGGTTTACATTCTCCTGAACAAAACATACTCCAGGAGAGTAGGCATGCTCTGGAGCTCTGCTCTTTGTGCAGCTTATTAGCTGAAGATGGTAAGTCAGATAGGTTTTCAAGCTGAATTAAAGTAATTTATAGAAATTAGGTTTTTGACCATATTTTTGATTCAGAGCCATATTGTAGCTTACAACTTTTTCTTTCGTTGAGATAGACTCTCTAGTGTGAATAAAGTATGAAAGCTTGTGAAGTGTTGCTCTGAATTCTTAGACAATTAGATGATCACACCTAAAACAGAGCAGGTGTCAGAGCCTAAAGGTTGATCTTTTCCAAGTTACAATACACCTAATGTATTGTTTGCCACTACAGATGGGCTGTAATTATGTCTTGTTTGTATACTTGCCTTTTTTTTTTTCTCCCTGTGCTTGTCTCTGCCTCTCCATCTGAAATTTGTGCAAGGAAACATGCCAATCGGTTGGCACAGATATTGTATGTTCCCTGTGTCAGGATTCCAGAAGAAACAGAATCAAGATTGTCCTTTGTCTTGCTCTCTAGCTGTGTGGAAGAGGGCTTGAGGGGGAATGTCTTGGGACACTTGAGAAGTCTCAGGTGCTGACCTGTGAACTCAGTGAGATAAATGTATTTTGTCAGGCACCCGGCCAAGAGCTCTGAGAACACTCACAGAGAGTGGGCAGAATATTGCACTTCAAATGTTCTGTCCTTAAGCATCAAACCTTATGATAATTTACATCCCACGAGCTTATTACCCTTGCACAGAAATAAATCTGTGGACATTTGTATAATTTTCCTGCAAAATTATAGGAAACATTATCTAGACAGCTAAGGCTTATTCCTCCTGTTATTTTTTAAAGTAGTCTAATTTTAAATTACTTGAACAACAGACTTCCACAACTTCCCCTGAGTGTGCCAAGTTGATAATAGAGCAAACGTTGAGTTTGACTCTGTTCCACAACAGCCCTGATGTGGGTATGAGCTTTTCTGTACTGCTTCGTCACAGTTTTTGATGGTAACCATTTGGACTGCTCTAATTGACATTTCTCCAGAATTTTTTTGAAAGCTAGTTATCTGTAGCCCTAAAAAGTACAATTAAGATCCTGGAACAAAATTCTGCTTAGTGTACAGCTACTATGTGTGCAAAAAAAAGGCAGTGATAAATCTACAGGTTTTTAAAACTGAAGTTAAATATGAGGATGTTAAAAGAGCAATTGGAGCCTTCCTTAAAGGGGTAAGTAAGATGAAATATGTCTGCATTTTTAAAGAGGTGTGTTCTTGAAGCATCCAGAAGATTTAATGAGTAGGTCCACACAAATAATTTTTATTCTTTGACTGTTAAGCAGGGTGGGTTCTTGGCTTTGCTCATGCATTTCTAGTTAAACTTAGTGGTAATGCAACTTAAAAAGAAAGTCAAAAAAAGAGAACTTGTTTTCCCAGACATGTCATACAGAGGTGATTGAAACTACAGATTTTGTTTTTTAAATACTGACATAAATCTTTTCTTCTGCCAAGACCTTGCTAATTTTTAATATTTTTTTAAACTTTCACTGACTTTGAAAACTAAGGGAGATTGTTACATTTCTTACAGTCTCTGCCCCCAGGTGTAGAGATATGGATATCTTCATGATTTGCATAAAACAGTTGAAGATCCCACAATTGCCTAAGGGATGGATCTCACCTCACCACAAACCTTGTGTTTGTTTTCCTCTTCCATTTCTCTTGTGATAGTTGTGCTGTGTGGGGAGTCAGGTCCAATCTCTGACCTGTTAAGGCAGGGGAGTTTCCAGCGTGGTCTTCAGTTGAAACTAATTTCCAAAACCAGGGGGAAGGGAAACAAATACCTTTCAGTGGTAGCATGAAATAGATATCCTAGATCAATAGATTTTAAGCAAAATAAGGATCCATATGTATGGAGATCCTGGTTGCATCTGCTGTTACAGCCTCCAGTTATGCATTAACAGGAAGGTTGTGTGGCTACGTTTCTGACCACAGAAGTGCTGTTCCTTTCTGCATTATCATCAAATACTTAATAATACCAGCTGATACGATTTAATAAACCCAGTGAAACCACAGGACTGGAAGAGAAAGTTGTAAAATTCAGGAACTGGTTTTGATGAACAAGCTTTGTTGTCTTTGGCCTTTCTCAAGGTGGAAATGTCTGTTAGTACTTCTTCTTTGGACATAGGTACTGAATTTTCTCTTGGTCATTTTTGACTGACATTGCATTTAAAAGTGCTCAGTTTTAAGAAAAGTACACTTCAGTGATAGGAATAAATTTTGAAATTTAGAATGGAAATATATCAAGGCATTAAAGAATGCTAAATAGACTGTATTCCTTGTTCTGTTCTCGCATTACTGTCAATGTAGGAAAAATCTAACACTTGATTCTTCTGAGATATATTTACAGAGTTCAGCATAGCTGACTTGCTGGTGATGGATAACAGCTTTCCCTTTGGAATCTCCAGTGTCATTCCAGTGCAATTACTGGTGACCGAAATAGTCCGAGAAGAGCGTCCTTAAACTTTTGGAAGAAGATTTCTCTGTCCCCAAACTATTCCCTGCGCTGTTCTTGGCAATTTGGAATAGAGAGGTAGCACTGCAGGAATAGCTCTTCTTTCTAAAAGGGTTTCCTCTTCACTGAAGGATCTAAAAACAAAGGGGAAAAAAAAAAAGAAAACCACCAACTGTTGCTTTTCCTGCTCATTGTTTGTGGCAGATTCAAACCTTAAAAGAATTAAAACAGTTTTGGTTTCCTTATCTCAAAATTTCATGTAATAGTGATCTGTAAAGTATTACTAGGGATACCAAGATATGGAATAATTTTTTAGTGTTTTTAATTAAAAATTATTTAATTAAAAAGTGAATTTTTGGTCTTTTAAGTCTAAAGAAACCTACACCTTTTTTTCTTTCTTTAAGCAGTGAACTGGAAAGCTTAAGGATGCATTGAAATAATTTATATGAACTTAGCAATGGTAAGGTAGCAAGTTCTAAAATTAGGCACCTCTATTCCTTCCAAAATCTTAAAGCCGTAATCAGGGGTTTGTGTTTGAAATGGGTTTTGAAGAACTGAATTTTAAGGATTGTAATAATAATTTGCAGAGCCCTAATATGTCTTCTTTGGATGTGCTTTTGATTCACTACTTGAGGAGCCAGGTCACTAAAGAAAAAACTTCCCATAAAATCTGGAATACTTAATATTGAAACTGCGTATGTGCAGATTTTTCTTTAAATGAAAACAAGCTTGTTTTTAAAAGTAGAATCCCATTCTTTCCTTTTTATGCGACGGGAGGGATGAGTATATATGGATGAAATGCAGAAGAAACCCAGTGAATACTTCTACAATCACTAGCTGACCTCTTCAGGCTAAAGACTTGATTCAAGTTTTGGCTAAAAGCTGTTGGTTGGGATATTTTCTTCCCAGTTTCAGCATAAATTCCTAAGTTTTTGAGCAAGTCTGTACCGTGACAGGGTATAGTAATGTGGTAGCTCAATTTAGCCTTGGACCCCTACCCGGGCTGCCTGCTCTGAGAAGGGAGACACTGATCCTGTGCACTGAGGACACTGGAAAAGTTGTCACATTTTCAGTGCTTGTGGTATCTATGTCTAGACTAAGCCTTTCCTAAGTCTAGACTGAAGTTTTTTCCCTGGAAAAGGCTTAGTGCCACTTTCCCTCTTTGCCACAGGATTTAAATGAAGCTTGTTGTTTTCTAAATAAACACACACTAATTGTTGCTTATTTTCTTTTAACAAAAGTTCTTTCTAGTACAGACCTTTGTCTGGAGAACTTCAGTGTTCCAGTGAGACTTGCTGGAATGTTCTGTGTGGAGCAGCGTAAAGAAGTATGTTCTCTATCACCCAGCATCTGTTAGCTCAAGTAACCATTGCTCAGGACCTGTTTGCCCACAGGATCTGACTTGGTGTTTACCTGGCTCGTGGTTGGTGTCAGGCCAGTTGCTGAAAGCAGTCTGGCTCAATCTTTCCTGGGCCTTGCCCCTTTATAAGTGCTGAGGTGATTAACTTCACTTTTAGAGTGCTGGCGGGAGGGAGCACACTTCCAGCTTTGACCTGGTAATCTTCTCAAATCCTGTCTCCAGACCCTCCTATTCAGGGATGGGGAAAGAAGGACCCCAGGTGTAAGAGGGTTGACCTGCTGGAGGTTCTCCAGTCCCACATGCACAGGTGTAACAGATTTCCACTAAACAAGGTTTTTTCAAAATCTGCTCTTTGTAGGGTCAACCTGCTCTGCTGGTTTCTTAACCTGTCTCCCCCTGTGAGCAACCTTTTCTTTCCAAGCAAAATCACTGTTTTTCCCAAGTACTTCTAAGAAGCTCCCATGAACTGAGACTGGAAACAGCTTCTCATCCCAGAGGTGAACCTCATTTTATTGAGTGAGTTCATGTCAAAATTGAAATGGCAACCCTGCAAGAACTAAAGACTCTTGATTACACCAAAACTGAACTAGGGGTCTTTGGATTCTACAGACAGCTACTGTTTTAAATCATACTGACACATTGCAAGTTATCCAAAAAGTGGTTTTGTAAAGGCAAAGGTAGATAATTTACAGTTGAAGTGATACATTTTTGATTCTTCTCTGTACATCATTATCTTTCCTCACAGCCTTGTAACACCGACAGCACAGGATAAGAGAGTAATCTTTGGCTTTGAACTGTCTATTTAAAACCTTGTGGTTCAGTTGCCAGCTGCATAGCTATTCCTTGTTGCCCCACTGCCAGGAATTGCACTGTGCCCTTGGAAAACATAGCATGGATTTTTTTATCTTAGTTTTTTTGCTGTTAGGTGTGAATATCCTTTTTGATGCCATTAAGGTACCTCTTTCATACTGCAGCTTGTAAGAAACTCACGTGTTCTAAGTCAACATCTGGACCAAGATGACACTCAATCACTTCTTGAGGTTCTCTTAAATGTTATTTTTGATTCTGCCAGTGCTTGTTTACTGCAAATTCAGATGTCACCAAACTTGACCAGGAAGAACTATTTTCAAGGAGAGAAGAGGCAGTTTAGTTAAACCCTTGCACTAGGTGTTGCCTTTGTTTAGGAAGTAGAATGTAAAATGGGATTCACAGCTTCAGTACCATCTACTAGAGAAGCTTCATGTATTATCTTCATGGGTTAAGCTTTTTTTGTTTAATGTTCCATTAGGCCTGGGAATAAACACTTGAGTTTGTTTCAGGGTAAGGAGGAAATCTGAGGACCTTACGAGTTTCATGAATATAGGGGAAAAAGTGACTTGCTGCTTTTGGCACCCTTGACTTTACCTTTTAGGGTGATGTGTGCTGGGACTTGAGTATCTATTCTCTCTTGTATTGCTTGGTTACATAAAAATTAATCTGCCTGGAGGTTAAATATGCAGGTCTGACTGTTGCAAGAGATATTGTGTTAGGCTTAAAGCATCCCTTGTGACTCCATCCTTGGAGATACTCAAAACCCGACTAGGCACAGTCCTGAATAACCTGTTTTAGCTGACTCTGCTTTGAGCAGTGGGATCAGCCTAGGCAATCTCCAGAGGTCTTTTCCAACCTTAATTATTCTGTGGTTCTGTGACTCACAATTTCTTAGTTTGACCTACTCCTCAAGTGAGAGTTTGAAACAATATGGATTGGTGTAATTCCCTAGTTGACAGCCAAATCAAGTTTCCTAACCAAGAAGAGAAAAGGAAACATGGCTGCCTTTCCCCCAGAAATGATCTGTTGTTTTCTGCAGCCAGATACTGATCTGACGAAAGCCAATGGTGTGGCAGGCCTCCAGCTTAATCCTGTCTGGGTCACTTTAGTACTGACTCCAGCTGTTGAGTGTAGCCTAGTTGGGACAGACTAGTTTTTGTTTGCATGGACATGGGCTGTTTTGCCACGAATGGGTTGTAACTACTTGTGTTCAGTGAAGGAAGCCAGGAGAGGAGTGTGCTGGAAGTTTCTCTGTGCTCCATTCTGTCTGTAGAAAAGACTGCTGAAAGAGCGAGCCATCCAGTCTGGTCATTCCATTCACAGAGAGTGAAAGCTGCTCTTGTTCACTTTGGGTGGTCGTTTGTGTGTCTGTGGACATCACACCCAACACTTGTCAGGCTGACCCGAGGTAGGATTGATATAGATGTGGGCACAGATTGTGTGTGATGTTCAGCTGTTAAGTGAAAGTCAAACTCACCTTTAGCAATGGATTGAGTTTGTTTGCAGGTGTTTTGCATCCACACCTGCCTTGCTGCAGGTAGTTGTTGCAGTGTCATCAGCTTCTCCCACACATTCCCTACGTGGCTTTAAATTCTTCCAGGGAAAGCAGCCTTTAATAGCAAGGTACCTATTTTGTTGGCCATTTTCATTAGGTGTTACCTTGCTCTAAATTTACTTACGTAAGCTCATGTTAATGTGGCATGTGGTATAACTAATAACTAGTTCTGTGCTAGAGGTGAGCTGCTTTGTCCTCTAGAGTAGAGGAATGTGGGAGTCTAGTGCTTAGATCTGGCCGCACAGAGTCAGTAAGTGCTGCGTGAGCCCATGGAGAAGTGTGTGGGTACCACAGATGTTCCCTCCATTGTGTCCTGTGACTTACTGAGAGCAGAATGTTGAGTAACCTCAGGGTTACTCCCTGCAGTCTGTATTGAGATGAACTCTGAGACTCTCCATGCAATACCCTGGCATGCTCTTCTCTCCAAAAGCAGCAGGTATGGTGGGCGTAGGGGCATGTGGAAGCACTGGAACAGGTAGCAGTCCAAGGTACAGGAGGGAGCACTTCTTGTATCCAGTGAACAATGCTGTATTATGCTTGTCAAGGACATATTTTCACATTTCTTTACAGCTGGATACTGTAAACTTGCTGCTTTGTTCTGTTTCTCTAAGATATGTCTGCTTCTCAATCTATGGCTGTTTATAGATGTGCCAGCAACCTTGATACACATGAAATTAAATTCAATAGTGTGAGACAGTCTGATGTCTTTTCACTCGGAAATGACCGAGAAAGGAGAAAGAGTGATCCCTGTGATCAATGAGTGCATTAAAACATATGCTAGTTGTGGATTGCAGAGGTGGAAGAGGCTAAAGCAATCCCAGACTTGGACTGAAGTCATAGACATGTCTAAATACTGATCTTTCTGTTAAACTTGAGACCCTGCTGATCTGCTTAATGGCTGTATTACTGTCAGATCTAAGGAGTTAGCCAGGAGACTAATGAAAGTGAAGTCGCTGTTCCATAGCATATGTGGGAAAGGGAAAACCAAGCTCCTTCAAGATCAGATTAGAGCAATACTGAATCAACCACACTGTTGGGGTACTTTAGATATTTCTGAAAGCAGTTCAAAGACACAAAATAATTTTTCTTCTTTTGGGATAATGGACTCCTGGGCAACATATAATATGTGCTTGGAGCACTTAGAACAGTACTTATCTCTTAAATTCTCTTATGTAATTTGGTGAAGTGATTATACCCGCAGAGCTTGTAGTCATCTTACATTCCTTTATTAGCTGTGGGGACACAGATGTGGCATAAATTGCCTGAAGTATTTCTTTGCATAGCATAGCTATGCCTTTGAGGGAAAACAACATTCAAACTTCATTTTCCAAAGTAAACAACATGCAGGAGCATGCCAGCAGCTTTTAGTAAGCTGTTCTACCAAAAGCACCGTTCTCTTGAAATTGTATGAACAGCCTTTCCAAACAATACTGTTATCAATGCTGTTTCTGGCAGCTCTGTGCACACAGGCAAAATTCTGGAAGTCTCTCACCACCTTCAGCTTTCAAAGCTGTAGTTCTTTAAAACAGAGGAAGAAGCAAAGTTTCATCCATCCTGTCAAGGAAACGGAGTTTCAAATGACAGGGTCACCTCCCTCACACTTCTTCCCACCCCACAGAACACTTGTCAGAGGACAGTGGGTTACAGAAATGGCTACAGCATCAGCTGCTTTCACAGAAAGTAATTTTCATGCAGCTAAAGGCCTTGAACCCGATGATTTTGCACAGCCTTCAATGAACCTTCAATAAAGCTGTTTTGCGTATGTGTTTGCAGTGGTGGTTAGGAGCATGTGATTCTGGCTTGGCACATCAGCTGTGCATTTATTGTCATGTCTGCATCTGCACAGTAATATCGAAGCACTGGCCTAGTTTGGAGGCAAATCCTAGCATGTGGTCTGTTTCTTTTCAGTCTCAGAAAACTGTATTCTCTTAATAAACTGAGTAATTGCCTTGGGCTTTTCTTGTTGGAGAGTGCTCTAGAACCCCACTTCTCTGATTTCAAGCACTGAGTTTCAGGACAAAAGCCAACATGTTTTTCTGCCACTCCTAGAGGTGTTCTACCCTATTTTTTACATTGATGTGAGTAGGTCAGGAAGTAGAAGAGACTGGAAGGGCTGATCACAAGTGCTGACCACAGCCTAGGGGAATCTTCCACATGAAGCTCCACCAGTTTCCTGGCCCATGGCATTGCTCTTGCATCTCTTTTCTGAAAAGACTGCTGCATCCAAATTTGGATTTGTTTCTTTCACAAAAAGTACCAAATTGTGTTTAGAAGGGGAAGAACCTAGTTTTGAGAGGAAGGGTTCCTGTTCTTTAAGGATCAGGGGTGTATTGCTCTGCCATTGAGACCAACTCTACCTTTACATTGGTATTCTGTAGAAAGAACTAGAATTTATAGGATACACATGAAATTAAATTCAATAGTGTGAGACAGTCTGATGTCGTTTCACTCGGAAATGACCAAGAAAGGAGAAAGAGTGATCCCTGTGATCAATGAGTACATTAAAACATATGCTAGTTGTGGATTGTAGACGTGGAAGAGGCTGAAGCAATCCCAGAATGGGCAAGAGAGGGATGTACTGTACAGGCTATTGTGCCATTCTCTTCTCAGAACTCATGTGGTCAAATACACCGTGCAGCTATAATTCTTCTTAAGATCACACAACCTTCCCACCTTTCAAACTCCTAAACTCTCACCCCATACCCAACAATATGCAGTTTTTTCCTCGGGAAGCCTAGGAAAAGAAAGCCTATCTTAGTCCAAGAGAGCTTGATTTGACCTTAGCATAATGAAGATCAAGGAGGGATGTGGCATTGTCTATAAATATATGTGGGAAGGGAGGGAAAGCTAATGCATAGGTCAGCATCATCACAGGAACAGAGAGGTATAAACTTGGCCTGGAAATTAAAAGAAAGCTATTGATCATAAAAACAACTGGCTCAGGAAGAAATGTCCGAGTTGATAACAGAGATGGGACATAAAGCATTAATAATCTCAGTTGCCACAGTGTGATAAGGGTAGGAAATTGCCCATTTTTATCAGCATTAGATCCTTTTGTCTGCCTTTTGCTCTTCAAATGAGCATTTCCCTGTTTTTCCCTATAGTTACAGAGCATAATGCAGAAGTTACTGCAAAAGGTGTGTGCCCAGCTGGTGCTGTCAGCCAGGGAAGGGAAATGAACTTTCATCATGACAATGCCCTTAACAACACACTTTAACTTTTGTTCAGCTGGGCAGTTGGACCAGATAATCACTGTAGGGCTCTTTCAGCTGAAAGAGTCTGTTCTAGCCTAGAAAATAAACAGGAGTGTTACAGAAATGAAAGGTTAAAAGCAAGCATTGCTTATTACTTGTGGCCACTCCCAAGCATTTCAGGAACCAAATACTGCAGAGGTTTCTGGTTTGCCCCAGGAATTAAGAATTTTTTTTTCCCTACAGTTAGTCAGATCTTTCAGGTCTGTGGAAAAAACACTATTTGTGATAATTTCTGGGGTGTATGCATAGGAAATGACGGGGGAGTGGAGAGTAGACATGGGTTTTACTGGCAGCTCCCAATGTAACAAGAAACAAATTCTTTACATTTCTCAGTCCTCAAATTGAAGAAAACTAAGCTTTCTTAAGCAGCATTTGTTTCTGTTAGCATAAACTAATGGTAAATATATAGATATTAAATTGTTTATTGCCAGTGAGCAACTAGAGGGAGGGTAGTTTTCAGATGTTGAAGACCCCAGGTTGTTCTGTGCAGTTAATGCTCTCCAGGAGCACCGTGTGGATTTTCCAGGAAAACAGCTACTGTCATGCTATGGTTCTGCCACCACTCTCGGTCATTCCCAGTTTACAGAGCTGTGCTCTGCTACCAATCCATTCTGGCTGGCTGAGCCTGAAAGCAGAAGTTGAATGAAGATGAAGAAAGTACTTTTAATTTCAGTATTTTTCTTTTCCACTTATGCCAGCAGCAGCCTGTTGGTATTGCCACTGAGAAAGTCACAAGTGACTTGCTGTCTCTTGTGCTCCTTCTTGCTGCATTAGAAGCCCTTTGGAAAAGGGTCATTCTGGCTAGTGCTCAAATACAGGACGTTATGGAATAAGAGATTATGGAAATGACACAGTTTGAGTCCAGGGTCCAGAACTGAATCATCTGTCAGTGGAAATGCTGGACTGCCCTACAGGACAGATCCTGGCCTGCGAGCAGCACAGTAGCACAGCAGTCCTGTCAAACCATGCTGGGCAGAAGTTGTTTCACAATGCAGTCTGTGAGCATGGAGAGCTTTGCCTGTTAGGGAGGTGCACACAGATGTCTTGCAGATGTCTTTTTGTCTTGCACAAAAAGTGCTCGTAGGTCCCTTGGTGAGGGCTCTCAGACCCACATTAAGCAAAGTCAATGCTCGTGCCCCCTCACAGGGCTACTTTCTTTGCCAGATAGCCTCAGCTGAACCTTCCAGCTATCTGCCTCAGACCCCCAGATACCCTTGCAGAGGAATGGCCTTTATCCAAAGGAGGATGGAATTAAAAAGACTAGACAGAACAGTCCTTGAGGATGAAAAGCAAAGAGAGAAGCTTTTATGTGTCCTCACTACTCGGAACAAATTCTGCTGATGGCATCCTTACACTTAGGTTGAATTTAATCTCTGACTAATTCGTACCAAGTCCTTTCATGTCCCCACCAGTGCAGCTGTATTTGAGGAGACTGGTAATGTCTGCCTCTGGAAGCAATGACTGCCATCTTATTCCAGGAGCTGCTTGCCAAAGCCTCAGGGAGAGGAGAGTAAATCACAGAACCACCTCCTCCTCTTTCCTCTAACTGATTTCCTAACAGATTTTTGTTTGCTCCAGGCACTGAGCTTGGCGTGGTCTTTGCTGAGAGAGGCATCCTGCGGGTTCCACGGCTGCAGGGAAATCGCTATCTGGGCAATTGAAACTGCTCAGTGTTTACTGAGAGTCAAATGTCCAGCCAAGTGGGGAAGGTGCTGCCTGGTTTCTATTTATAGCCTATGTAACAATATGTGCAACTGCTATTATCTGATATCCAGAGCTGAAAATTTGATGTTGCGAGTTTTGGTTTTGCTGTTCTCTACCTACCTTTTGGATTAGTTTTCAAGATTCTGGTATATTTTGTAGCATGAGAAAATGTAACCTCTGTATTCTGCCTTTTTGTCAAGGTTTAGGCAAAACACTGAACTGATTATTTGCTTACAATACATTCCTGTCTGCTGGTAAAAGCTTTCCTTTTACCTATGAGGAAAATGAGTGATGGGGAAGTATCAGACACACCAGATTGTGTAACAGAGACAAACTTCCATTAAGTTGCTAGATTTGATCAGTTGTCATTTGATGGTCTCACAGTTTGTTAGTTGCTAAGGGTTGGATTTCGCTTTGCTTTTTAAAATTATTATCCTTACTGAGAATTGTGGAGCATGCCAGAGTGCAAAGGGTTGGTGTTCTTATCTTGGAAAGAGGAAAGATTTATGTGAGTAAATTTATCGAGGGTTAATACTAAACTAAGTTTAAGGTATTCTCAAGAACTCTTAAAATGTAAGCACAGCAAGAGTATTTTGAGGAAAGGATGGGATAAAGACTTTTTTTCCCTCTGAAGATAAAGTCATGTCTACAGGAATGCAGCCTGGGAGTGGTTATAGAGGAGGTTTGTGGGGTGTGTGGAGTAGACCTCAACCAAATGATCTAGTTTATGTAATAAAAGTTATAGGATTATTGCGTGGGTGTGTTTTCTTCCTGTGACAAATTGGGATTTAGCATTGTGTCTGTTGAACATGTTCAGTGTCTCTCCTGTTATCTAGAAGCCCCGTGCCTTTAGAGTATAATAAATAAGTTTTACTGTAAGAATGAGGTGTAACTCCATAGTAAATCTGACAAAAAAGATAAGCCGTGATGGAAAGTAGTCTCTTCTTGGTTCCTTTCAAATCCTGCTTGGTGCCCTGTTCAGACTCTGCTCAGTCAGTAGTGCTCTTGCTGAGGTGTGTAATTCTCCGCCTCTGCAAAACGAAATGAAATTGCTTAATTGTATATTATGGTCTAATCTAGTGACTGATGTGGGAGGACAGTACCTGGCTGTGGAGCCTTAAGAAACAGCCTGATCTAACCTAGATCGAGTTTGTTGTTGCCATTTCTGATTTTCGATGTACAGACTGACTGCAGAGCCCATATTTTCGTGCATAACTTGGAAGGAGAAGGGAAGGCTGGGGTGGTGGTTTGAGTTCCAGGAGCAGGGTACACCCCTGGGTGGTTACAAACACACTGTGGGGTTTTCTTTGGCAGCAGTGAAGCTTGAGGGTGTCAGCCTGCTCTGGGGGAGCTTAGGTCTCATTGGGCATGCTGGGGACAGGGCAGATTGGAGCATCAAATAGCTGGGATGTAGAGTGACAGGTTATCAGTGACCTCATCTGCAGGTGAGTCCTTGAGATGCTGTTCCTGGTTGGACTTTTCTTGTTAAGGGAAAGGAGGTGGCAGTTCTGCAGGTCTGGGTTTAAGGCCCAGTTTCTTTGGTGTTTTTTTTGATTCTGCATGTATATTTTATGTGGTAATTATACAGGCTAATGTTGCATTCGTGGGTTATAGCATGATCCCAACTTTTCCTGAGCTTGTCCTAGAATAAAGCTTAGGATTTGTTTTGTTTTTAACGTTCAGCAGTCTCTAAATGAAGCGGTTTGTGGGTTGGAGAAATCTTTATAGCTCTTTTATTCAAATGTCTATTTACTTGGATTTCTTGGCTCTCAAAAGAGTCTTGCAAGATGTGTATAGGGAAGAAGATTCCAAAAGTTCGAGCTTCCTCTGCTTTCTGTAATCAGTCTTCCTCCACAGAAAATGGTTATACATCCACTAAACAATCTGTAATCTGTTTGAACTGCTCTGTGCAGGGGATTTGTGATGCCATTCCTAGCTGACTGTGTAAGAATGGTGAAATTAGGAATCTTCTAATCCTGTTTTCTAACTTGCCTGTCCTCCACCACTTCCTTTCAGGAAGTGCCTGCCTCTTTTCCACACCCATTACAGCTGAGAGTTGGAAGCAGCACAAATAAAACTTGCTTTCCATGTTCATTTTTTACTGTCTGTAACTGGAATATTTGTTTTGTGAGAGTCTGGATTTGCCAAACCACGGAGGGCTGAGCCTTGGAGTTAGAAGTCTAGGCATCTATCTGCTGTGATTAAAATAAATGCTAGCATAAATGACCGGTCTTTGAGCTTGCTTCTGAGGTGCTGTTTCTCTTAATGACTGTCCCAAATGAAGGTGGCTTTGGTAAATTCATCCTCGTTTGGATCCCGTGACTCTGAGTAACAATAAGTAATCTTTGACCTATGTAAGGGGGAATCACAGAATCACTGAGGTTGGAAGAGACCTCTGAGATCACCAAGTCCAACCTGTGACCAAACACCACCGTGTCAACCAGACCACAGCACTCAGTGGTACCTCCAGTCGTTCCTTAAACACCTCCAGGGACAGTGACTCCACCAGCTCCCTGGGCAGGCTGTTCCAGTGCCTGACCACCCTTTCATTGAAGAAATTCTTCCTGATGTTCAGTCTGAACCTCCCCGGCACAGCTTAAGACTGTCGTTTTGTCCTGTCACTTGTTCGCTGGGAGAAGAGGCTGACCCCACCTGGCTACAGCCTCCTTTCAGGTGCTTGTAGAGAGTGATGAGGTCACTCCTGAGCTTCCTCTTCTCCAGGCTAAACAACCCCAGCTCCCTCAACTGTTCCTCACGGGACTTGTGCTTCAGACCCTTCACCAGCTTTGTTCCCTTCCCTGGACAGTGAGGTAATGAAAGGGAGAACTGAAGCACATTAAGTGGAGACAAGTGCACATAACAGAAAGCAAGCACATACTGCAGAAGGTGACAGAGCTTTTCATTTTTCAGATCTCTGAACCATTTTATGTGCTCAATAAGAATGGTAATTCTTTTTCCTCTTATCACTTGCAGATCCTATGGTTCTTCCTGTCTCTTTGCTCCTGTGTATTATCTTTTCTCCTTTGTGATACTTTTGTGATTACTGCAGTCTGTGTTTTGGTACTATGTTCTGGCAGATAGAAGCTTTTGCTTATATAAATTTTTGCAAATGTGTTCATGTGAATTTCATTAGAGAATTTATTTTATGAGATTTTTTTTCCCCCAAAATACAAATACAGGCTCTATTTGTGTTCTCCCTGTGCCATGGAATGGTTTGGGGTGATCAGTGCGCTGGCAGAATCTGGAGACCTTAGAGGACTTGGCTCACTGGGCTGCAGAGGTTGTTAAAGTGTGTTTGTTGCCTCCAGTCTTCATTCTGCTCAGAATTTCTAATTGGGGCAGAACAGTGTCCTTGTTCTCTAATGTTCAGTAGAGCTTTTCTCAAAAAAGCTGGTGTTTCTTGTGGCATACACAGCATGTTGGCTAAGAAAAATGAATGGGTCCATGTCCTGAGTGGTGTCAAAAGCTGATACACCTTGCTGTGCTAAGGCAACCAATTTGTTTTATCCCTATTTGAAGTCACAGAAATAAAGTTTTGTGAAAGTGTCATTCTGGTAATTTTAGGAGTCTTTTTTTGTTTTGTTTTTTAAGTAGGCACTTTCCTCGGGTTATTAGATAGTGTTTGCAGAACTCTGGGCAAGTCCAGCTTGCAAAACTGGGTGGGAACTAACTTTAGGATGGATTTCTATGTTGAAATGTAACATCAGGAACAGCTTCAAAGCACTTCAGATGAGGGAATGACATTCAACTTTGTTGCTCCGTTACACGGTGGTGTGAGAATGAGACCTACCCAGATGTCCTACTCTTATTCCCTTACCATCCTATGAGGGGACAGCTACCTCTTCCTTGGCATAATTTCATTTTTTTTTTCTTCCAAAGAAAAGCATTGATCTCTTTCTTGGTCTCTTTCTTTGTTAGTGTTCATTCAGTGTAGGGATTGCTGTGATCAAAGAGTTGTGTATGACAGCAGCAGCAAAGTGTGGTTTTTGAGTTCTCATAGATAAAAGGTGGTATTTTGTAGGTCAAATGCTTTCAGTAGCTGTGTTGAGGCATTGAAGAAATGGTTACTAATAAGCAACGTACACATTTTCCTTCTGTACCTTGATGTGAATTTGGGTACCAAAATACTTTCTGTGACTGCTTCTGTATTTGTATGTTTCTGTGTTCTTGGATATAATTAGCATTTCTTCTCAAGTCAGTACTGGGTTGTGTTTTTCTTGACATGAGAATTCTATGAACTGTTTGTGTATGTGCTAAGAACAGGTTCTTGTATTTGCAGCCAGTTCACATTTGGTTTCTCTTTCTCTCACTTTTGGCCTAGCCTTTTGACCCAAAAGGCTCTCTCCCATGTGGTGGGCAGAAGCACACCAAATCAAGTTTAATAGGTTTAATAAAACACAGTTTTTTGACAGTTTATTTGCTTGAGTCTTGAATGTTATGAACGGCAACAGATCTAAATACCATCTTAAAACATGCTGTGGACAGTGCTGCCGTGCCCCTTTTCCATCTGGTGTAAAAGGGAAGCTGCAAACAATGGCAACCACGCCTTTGTCCTCCTGCTTTCCCCTTCTTGGTCTGCATAACATGGAGCTAAAATAGTTGCCAGTTTTGGCTTTAGCTTTTCTTGTTAGAATTGTCCTCTTTTTGCCATCTGTTCCACAGTCTTACCACTGCCCTAAAGCTGCACTTTTTGATACCTGTGATCACTTAGAAAGTCATGAACATATTGTAGAAAATCCATTTCTTCAGTTTTAGCTAAAAGTAAAAGAAATTAAGTATTGGAAATGAAAACAGAGCTTTTTCATTTGTTGGAATAAAGATTTTTTTGCGTGGCTTCCTAAAGACGGAGGCTTACAGGATTGAGCCATTTGTTCATCTGCTTCTCGGTTCATCCTTAATAACTTTTGAACAATTTCATCCAGATTCAACGAGGAATAAGAGTCTCAAAGGTAATTGGTTTCTTACAAGAAAACTGGAGGCCGGGCGGAGGAGAGAGACAAAAATAGGTGTCCCCACTGTCTGCAGCATAAGCTTAACTGTAATCCGTTCTTAGGCTTTTGCTAGCCAAGTTGCAAGTGTGTCCTGGCTGCCTGGGTACTGCAGTAATCTGGGAGTTTCCAGAGCATGTTACCGAGTCTTGCTTAGGCAGAAGCTACAGAAGGGGCCATGAAAGGGAGTCACGGGCATGGGGAATGTTGCTGGAGAGTAGTTTTATGATCGTGGATCAGTCTGCTTTCAGATTCCCTACGGTATCACCGCCTCTTCTTGATGCCTGACTTCTCAGAGATTTGTCTGTCAAGGGTGCATCTGTGGTGTTTGCCTGGCTGTGAAGTAACTCAAACATAAGAAAGCATTTACATTGTGCTCAGAGAAACTCGGCATTCTGAAGTGCAACTGGGCAGTTACTTTGGCAAATGTTTTATTCACTCCTGATTTAGGCTAGAGAGAACAAGCTGTGAATGTAGATGGAATTAACTCAATAATTTCTGACGGAAAAAAAGAGATTGCTGAAACATACATTCCCGTAGTATTTTATTTTTTTCCCAGGCTCAAGTCATTGCTTGAATGAACACTTTTAGCAAAATAAGGATGGAAGTGTAGAGGGGGGTGGTGACTCCTGTCATGGGGGTTTATTTGCCTAAAATATATAAGCCCTGCATTTGTAACACTTGCTGCAGAGCATCGATTTGTACAACCAAATCCATTATGTGTAGAATTTGCAAAATCTCTTCTCTCTTGCCTTTGGCAGAAGTAGGGCACTGGGCTTTCTCTCTTGTGTATGCATTTGATAAAATATTCATATTCCTGCGTCTGTGGTGACTGTGGGAAGGAACCACCACCTGGAATTATTCACTGCCTGCATCTCTGTGTTTTTCATTGGTTTCTTTTGTCCTGCGTGAGTACTGGAGATCCTGAGGGTACTTGGAGCCATGAGTCAGTGACAACCTCCTGCTATTATTGTAAATAGCAACGTGAACACTGTTCTTGCATGCGTTTTTCCACGGGCTTTGTCTTCCTCGCCCAACGCTGCAGCCAAGGAATTCACAGAGCATCTGAGTCAGCAATCAGCTGCCTCGAGACAAAACATGCAGGATACTGCAGACTTGCAGAGCAGCCAGCGAGGCACACAAGTACCCTGGAAACCTGGCAAATAATTCTTGCCTGCCCTTGCTTTCCTCCTGTAATTTCCATGTTCTCTGACGTGTTGCTCATGGGTTCCAAGGGCTCGGGGTGTTTACATCAGGAATGCAGAGTTCTAGGGAGTGACCTAATGTGGTGACTGAAGCCTCAGTGTTTCACTCGCGGGCATAACTGATTTCCCAGGCTGTGGGAAACGGGATGCTGGCAGAGCTGCTGTGCTAAGGTGCCCCTTGGAATGTTCTGGCTCAGATGGCCTGCTTTCTGCAGCTTTGGCTTCTGGTTTGGCAAACCTTGGACACAGAGCAATAAGATCCTAGAGTGATAGGAGCTTGGGGTTTAACTTTGGGGTCATTGAGGAGTGCAAAACCACTTCACTTTCTTGGTGAAAACTACGGGAGAAGCAAGAGTACAAAATGATCCCTTTGTTGTCCTTACATCTGGGTTTATCAGTAGTGGAATGTGGACTAACAGACGTAAATTGTGGCTCCACTTAATTTAGGTCATGTAACTTCCATTTCTTCTTCTGAAGAAGTCTCAGTCATCCAAAGCGCTGGTGTAAAGTGAGTGTTTGGGTGGTAGAGTGGGGGTGCAAGAGGTGGGG